>QNUK01000094.1:102500-135000 GCA_013621035.1 Clarias magur | reverse complement strand
ATGCATGAGACTAAGAAAGAAATACGTAAGAAACTGGATATGTAGAAAAAGAACACAATAAAAAATCTGAAAGAAAAACAATAAAGACAAACGCAATCAAGGAAAGAAACAAAAGAAGGACATAGAGGTGAGAAATAAAGGAGTTAATAGAGAATTGCAAGGGGAAAGAAAGAAACAAAGAAAGAAAGAAAGATGTACATAGAGGTGTGAGGTGAGAAATGGTGACATGAATGAATGAAAGAAAGAAAGATTGATATGTATAAAAGAAAGAAAGAAAGAAAGAAAGAGAATAAATAAACAAAGAAAGTGTGATAACGGTGAAAGGAAGAGAGTGAAAGAGAAAGAATGAAAAAAGAAAGAAGTGCATACAGTAGAAGAATCAAATAAAGATGTATCTAGAGGTAAAAAGGGTGATATGGGTGAAAGAAGAAAACAAGGAATAAAAAATGAATGAACAAACAAAAACAAAGAAGAGCATAGAGGTAAAAGAGTGATGTGGGTGAAAAAAAAAGGAATACATAAAGACATACAGATAAACAGAAACGAGTCATGCAAGACATATTGGCAAAGAGAAAAATAAAAAAAAGGATAGACATTTTCCCTTCTTTATTTTCTCTTTTCCTCTATAAAAAATCTATATAATAATATAATACATATAAATAGGAAATGCTGTTCTCTCCTTGTTTTCTTGCCTTGCTAGCTTTCTTTATTTCTGACTATCCTTTCGTTCTTTTTTCTCCCATCCCTCCAGCTGGCTCTCTGACACGCAGCCACTCATTGTCACTCGTCCACTCCATCACTCGTTCCTTGTCATATCTTGTATGGGTGTATATGTCGGTGGAAGTCATCAGCGCTGGAGTGTTGTGTTTCACCCGCTGCGCTATAGCCGGCATATAAATATTCATAAACGCCTTATAAATATTCATGAAACCATAATCCAATCAGCGGACGGCTTTGCCAGGCTCGAGTCCCGTTCCGTACATCACGTTAAGCGCCGTTTCTACAAGAGGAGGATCGTTTTACATTAATGAGCTCTCAATCAAAAACACTGGCTTTATTGAGTTACAGTGTAAAACATGCTTAGTGTGTCCACGCGCACACACACACACACACACACACACACACACACACACACACACACACACACGCTGATTAGATTAGTAAGGTGGCATGTATTTCATCACTGAAATGTGATTTTAAGTGTCGTTTAGTTACGCGTAAATGGAATTAAGGTCAGCGACGTCCTAGGGAATAACAGTCACACTTGGAGAAGAGGATGTAATTGAATAAGTCCTGTGTGTGTGTGTGTGTGTGTGTGTGTGTCAGCACTGAGTGAGAAATGACCCAGTGACATCGTCCAACTTGGCTAACACACACATTCCTGACTACTGCAATATTACCATAGCACTGCTACAAACTCAAACTCTCACACACACACACACAAATCTGACAGTCAGGCGAAAGATATTGATAATATGTGCATGGCGTCTTCGGTAGGAAATGTGCTACCTTGGCACCTGCCAACACCAAACACCATTAGTCTCACAAGAGAGATTGATCTCTCTCTCTCTCTCTCTCTCTCTCTCTCTCTCACACACACACACACACACACACACAAACACGACACATTGAGTTTCTGTCAGAATGAATTCCACTATACTTTTCCAGAATACATTTATATTTCGATAGGCTAGTAGTACCAGTACATTAGCATTAAACATTCAGTGGTTTATTCATGCTACTTTTCAAAATCTATTTTATTATTTAAAACTTACAAAATATCATTCTTGAATTAGCATGAAAAGATTATACGGTAAGTACTCAAAATGTTGACCAAAGAAATGACTGTCTTTATTAAAGCAATCCTTTAATTTCCTGAGCTATCCACAGTACATTTGCTCATCTGTTAGCTGTTTTCTTTGTTAGCTTGTTCCCAGTTAGCAGCTCGCTCTTTCTTTTTATTAGCCTTTTGCCTCAGAAGCTACTGTACAGAATGATTCTGTTAGTTTTTCTTTATTAGCTGTTACTTTTGCTAGGTGTCTTTGCTAACTGTCTTCCTTGTTCTGTATCTCTTAGCTAGCTGTTTCTGTGTTAGTTTTAGATATACTCTGTCTTGCTAGCTGTGTTCTTGCTAGTTTTTCCCATAAAAAGAGTTACATTTTAGCTGTTCCTTTTTTATTTTTGTCTTTAAGTGGTAGCTGTTGTATTTGGTAGTTGTCCCCCCAAGGAGCTTGCTTGGTTAAAAAAAAAAAAAAATTATTCCTTCTTTGTTGTTAGTCTACATCTCAGGTTTGAGTTTTTTCTTGTTATTTGTCTTAATTGTTCAATTTCCTAGCTCTTTGCCATAGTTGTTTGTTTTTGTTGCTGTTTTTTTTTTTTTTACTATTTTTCTAGTATTTCTTTATTTTTTTTTCATATTGTTAGCTGTAAAACAACAAAAAAATATTATGTATATATTCTTTTCATGAATATGGTTGTTTCCCCTTGTTAACTGTTGGTAGCTTTTTAGCTCTTTTACTAATGCTATTGCTACATTTTTTTTTCTTTTTTGGTGTTTTCCTTGTTAGTTGTTCCCCGTTAGCTGTTTTCGTGCTAGTCTTTTTATGTTGGAACAGGTTTGCTGTTCCTTGATAGTTTCTCAATTCTAGGTTTTTGTTTTATTGTTTTTTTTTTTTTAAATAACAGTTGTCTTTCTATTTTAGCTGTTTCCTTTATTAGCCTTTTTCTTGTTAGCTGTGTTATTTTCTGCATTATTAGCTGTTCTCTCTCTCTCGCTCTCTCTCTCTCTAGCGTTCTTCCTTATTTGTTTGGTCTTTGTTAGTTGTTTTTGTGGTTTTGATATTGTAATTATTATTATTGGCAGGTGTTTACATTTTAGCTGTTCCTTATTCCTAAAGTTTCTCTTTATTTCTTTTTCTTTATAACAGTTGTCTTTCCTTGTTAGCTGTTCTTTTTGTTAGCTGTTATTTCTGTTTTAATGTGTGTGTGTGTGTGTGTGTGTGTGTGTGTGTATGTATGTGTTAGATATTTTGCTTGTTAGCTATTCCCTTTGGTAACTGTTTTCTTGTTAGTTTTTTTCTTAAGTCAGAGTCTGTATTCCTTTTTAAATAAAGTTTTTATCATTTCTTTTTCTTGTTAGTCTTTATTAACTGTTTCCCTCGTTAGCTTTATTTCCTTGGCAGTTGTTCCCTTGTTGGATATTTGTTTTTGTCTCATTTAGCTGTTGTCTTGTTATTTTTCCTTTGTTAGCTATTTTCTCATAGATTTTTTTTCCTTTGTTAGCTATTTTCTTGTAATGCTTTCCTTGTTAGTTGTTTCCCGTTAGTTACCTTTTGTAAGTTCTTTCCCCATGATAACGGACTAAGTGCAGAATGCAACAACAGTGTCGCTCATTATTACTTATAGTATTGTGTTTTCGAGAGTTACTTCCAACTAAACACTGCTAGTTATTTAAACTAGCAGGTTAAAAGCATTTCATTTCGTCTCACCCTAGTTCACTGATATTTCGGTCAATATTACTGGTACAATCAGCCAGTTCTAATGAGTGTGTGGAATTAGCGGATCACTAATGATGCCATTACTATTCTGAACATACAATTTAGTATATTAGTATGCGGATTGAGACACAGCCTGTGCGTAGGCCAAGTTAGGCTGTGTAATGGTGGGGTTCAGGCAAATAAACATTATTTCTCAATGACTATAAAAAAGCAATTAAATATGAATCTTCATCTGTTTTATGATCTGCACAGCCGGGAGAAGACACAGTCAATAAACATGTTTTCGCTACGGTTTTATTAGTGTTATAGCTGGCTCTAATATTTTTTTATATGCACCACTAATCGAGCTGCATATTAATCTTTATAATAAATAGCTTGCAGATTTATTTTTTGCGATCAAATTCTGAGTTAATGTTTTTTTAATCATTATTTATTTATTTATTTATTTATTTTTGACTTGCTTGGCCTGTTCTTTAGCCCTTGCGTCATCGGTACTTTCAGCGAGCGATGTAGCAGCACTTTTTATTAGTTCTAGCTTTCTTTTGTACACATCATCAGCTTCCAAAGCTTCAACTTTCATGCCAATACCACTGTCGGTACCATTAATTTATTTCCTTTAGAAAGTGACACAGGATTAACCTTCCCTGGTTTCCATGGTGACCAGGTATCAATACTGCCAATGTTCTGGCCATCGCAGTATATATTAATAGATGCACTTATATTGACATACATTAAATTGAATTTGCAGGGGCATGCACACAAGCGCACACAAACACACACAAATTATCTTAATACTCACATGTCTAAGCCTATCACTTTGGCATCCACCTGTCTGCACACTCATTATTGACTTTCTGGAGCAAAAGAAAAAAAGTCACAGGCCAGTAACCATAGCAATGCTGTTCCCAGTTATGCCTTGCAATTGTCGCTGCTAATTATCCGTCTTTTTTTAGAGTGGCTAACGACAAAGCTTATATCGATTTCACAATATTTAGCCAGGACTTAGGAGAGTTTGTGTTCCTTGTGGAAATATTTGATCTCCGCTTCCATCGCCTCAGTAGAATATTAAGTCTCGCTTTTTGTCCTACATGTTGCTTTTTCTTGCTTGCCCAAGAAGCTGAGATCTGATGGGTCAGGTGATGAAAAAGCCATTGTTAGCACTTAAAATAATTTTGGGAAATTTCATCATTCATCCCTTTTTCAAAGGCTTTCAAGCATTCTAGCAATTTGAGGTATTTACCGCATTTTCGTTACTCTATACCAGTCCATGTAATGCAAGCACAATTGTTGTAAAATGAACATTTTCATATATACTGCGAAAGTAAATGTTGCAGCTTCAAAGATTTCCCCCAGGGATATTCTATATAGTCTCTCTCAGGACCTAATATGACCTGATGAGGGAAAAAACAAATGTCCTACTTTTTATCTATTTATACTGTAACTATGTTCAATGACATGGAATCTTTGCAAAATCCTGAAGATTTGACACTGGAGACTCCTTCCTTGTTAAACGAACCTCGTCTTACAGGATGCTTCACCGTATCAACAATTAGACATTATTCTTTGTATCTAGAATGGCATGATATTGGGATCTTTGATGAAAAAAAGTCACACCCATAATATCATCTTTGTGTGTGTGTGTGTGTGTGTGTGTGTGTGTGTGTGGTTTTTTTTTTTCCCCAGGCTCTCCTTGAGACGCAGAACATGCTGCGAAGTCACATCTCGAACTTTACCTTCAATTTGGGCTTTTCTGGCAAGTTTTTCCACACTGGTAAGTCACAGTATACTACTCTATATGTGTGACGGTGTGTGTATGTGTATCTGGAGAACTATCACTGATGTAGCTGGTGATATCAGGCTGTATTTTATCAATATGTGTGTGTGTGTGTTTTTTTTTTCAGGTACTCAGGAGGAAAATGAGGGCGACGATCTGCTGCTGAAGTACGTGAACGAGTTCTGGTGGTTTCCGCACATGTGGAGTCACATGCAGCCTCACCTCTTTCACAACGAGTCGTCGTTGATGGAGCAGATGATTCTGAACAAGGACTTTGCTCTGGTGAGGAAAGAAAGAGCTTAATGCAAGCATCTATGCTTTTTGCATTCTTTCAAAAGATTTATTTTGAATTTGAAAATTTGAATATGTAATTTTAAAGTATAGACTTTAATCTGTTTTCTCAGCAAGAGTATATATAATGAAAGCATTTAAAAGCTGTGCTATTCAAAACATACAGTACGGTATGTAAGTCACCATTTAATTTGATTACAGAATTATGACTGAAAAGTTACGAAAGTATGGAAGTACTGAAGAAAAAAAGGCTGCTTCTTTCACTTAAAAAAAAAAAATTATATCTGTCTCCGAAAGAGAATTAGTAGCGACTGCTTTCAAATTTTCAGAGGCCTTTTGTCATCTACAAAGTAATCTGTCTGTTGGATAGTCTAAAAAAATGTAAATAATCAATCAAACAAACAAACAACAACAAAAAAAAAACCACCTAGCAAAGCGAATTGTGTTTAATTAAAGTGTCACACAGTGGAGAAACATTTGGAAATATTTTATGCAATTTTGTCTCTGAATAGTCTCGGTGCTTTATGAATAAGCTTATTAAGAGGCGAAACAATTCTTCTGTATCTCTTTGGGGAGCTGCATCCCTGGTTCATTTTCACATTGGGTTGTAATTACATTGGCGGATAGAAGCTTGATGGATCGTGTGCTTTTAAAACAATGTAGGACGTCGATCAAGTGCTTATTAAATAGAAAAGACAGAGCGGTAACAAAGGAGAATACAGCATGTAAGAACATATACATGGTAGAACATGTGTAACACAGTGATACTATCAGTATACCAAAGAGTCAGAACATTGCGACTTTAACATTGGGCACTCAAGGCTTATTTATGCCCGAAGGGGGCAAAAGTCAGCCTGTCCTGCCTAGTTCAACAGAAAAGCCAATGCAGCACAACAAGTCAATGCTGGCCATGATAACAATCACTGCACCACAACCCGCTGCACAGGGGTCGTAGCAAGCAGACCCAGCCTCTAAACTCACCAGGTCCCAGTTTGATCGAGCATCCACCGAATGTGCCAGCTAAACAGGTCCGATCCACGGTAGCGCCACCCTGCAACTGACAGCACCCAAAGCATCTGTTGCTAATGTTTTGGTGCCAGATACCACATTACACCCCCAGGGATTATGCTCTAAGGGGCCAGAGCTTTCCAGGTGGCTAAGCTCAGTGGTTAAGGCATTGGACCACGGTTCGGAAGGTCCCAGGTTCAAATTCACAACTGCTAAGTTCTCCCTGTTGGGCGCTTGAGCAAGGCCCTTAACCCTCAAATACAAATGTAAGTCTCTCTGGAGGCTTCGGCCAAATGTGAAACTACTGGATCCCTGACCAGGCAGTTACTAAGAATGAGTAAATGAATGTTGTAAATGCATCCCATTTCATTAAAGGTCATCTTGCAGTAGTTCTGTATCCTTGGGACCTTGACTACTTAAAACATAGTAGGTCAATTTGCTTTGCATTTCGGAGTGTAAGGCACTAAGTCATACATTCAGCTTAAATGTATTGTCTGGAGCCTCTGAGAATGAACGCAGCATTGCTCCTTTTGCTTTGACATCCATTTGATCATTCTCAGACGCAGACGTCAGATAATCCTTGTTCTTTTGAAGGCACATTTGAAGTCAGAAGCACTTGGGGGAAAAAAAAGCCTAGATAGGCCCTTGTAAGGGTAAAATACATGATTTTTTTCATTTGCTTTATTTTTATTGAGCTTGTGATCCACTGTCATCACTATGCATGAGGAACACGTCTGAAAGTAACCTAAAACCATTGCAAGGCGTCATGGACACACTCATTTATATTGACCAATTTATATCTATTTACTGTATGTGCATGTTTTTGGAAATGTGAGAAGAAAACCCAAAGCCTGGAAGAAGAATAAGGATATGGGAGATCATGTACTGTACAAGAACATTGTCCCGTTTAACTGTGTCAGTTCAGCCAAGCAGTAACTAAGAGGATATATTGGGTTTAAAACATAAAGAGAACTCTTGGAACGTGTACAGTATGACGGTGGCACGGTGGTGGTCAAAATGGCCTTACAGCTTCAGGATCTATGGTTTGAGTCTTGCCTCAGGTCTGTGTGCGTGGAGTTTGCATGTTCTCCCTGTGCTTGGTGGGTTTCCTCCAGGTACTCCGGTTACCTTCCACAGTCCAAAGACATGCAGGATAGAACTAACTGGGATTTCCAAATTGTCCATGATGTGTGTGTGTGAGTGTGGACCTGCAGTGTTAGATCCACCCATTCAGTCTGTGTGAATGTTCTCCCCGGGTTTAGTCATTTTCCTCCTTAAGACATTTCTAAATTGCCCATAATGGATGGATGGTTGGAATTCCCCATTAAAGGTTCCTGTGAATTGTCAACAACATCCAAAGATATCTTCTTCACTGTACTCATAATGTTGAAGGCACCAGTTGATTCTCCCAATAGGACAAATAACTTCTGTATCGCAAGACCTTAGATGCAGCGCTTTTTTTCTGAAGGGTTCCTCTAAGACGGATAATGCTTGAAATGGGAGCTTTTCTGAAGAAAACCACTTTGTTGTAAAGAGTCCCCCAGAGGGACAAAGCTGAAGAAAGGTTTGCAGTGCCAGATTTCTCTCTCAGACTTTTTCTTTTTTTTTCAGTTTGGTAATTAAAATTAAAGCAGGGTTGAAACCGTTGTCCCTTCAGGACAGGATTTGGTCTCTGTTTGGTACAGAGGAACCCTCCAATCTGGTCCAAATGAACAATTTTATCTGTTTACCTACAGAGTCTATTTACCAATATTTTCTGATCCCTATTAAGATCATAAACCCGCCAGCCTCCTCAGGGTACTATTTATTTATTTATTTTTTGGAGCAACTGTTTTATCAGCCTTGCTAAGTGTCTGTCACATGTGTCCATCCTCGAGGGCCTTGAGAAAACGTTTTAGCAGATACCGGGAACAAAATTTACCTTAGCTCGTAACGTTTCTCTCGGAAAGCCGTCTGAGCTTGGGATTCGGCTTCTCTGTAAAGCTTTGATTGTTTTTTCTTTATTCCTTGGGGGCGCTGAGTGCGTTCAGGAGAAAGAGAGAAGAGGCTGCATGTTTTTCATATAAAGAGCTCTTACATTTATCTTACTTAAAGTTGCTTAAAGTTTGCTTTTATTGCATGACCAGTAATTGTAGCTTCTTTCTCTTTCTTTCTTCTTCTTAATAGAAAATCTGGAAATATTTGCCGTGATAATAGAATTATCACAGAGACCAAGCCTTGAAATTAGTCATTTTCTCATATTTGTTAGATTACAGGAAATGAGACGTTATATAGTTGATGAATTTATTTATTTATTTATTTATTTATTTTTTAATCCTAGGAGCCGTAGTATTTTTAGATCCCTATCATGAGATGCATTCCCAGAGTGAAGCATCATTAGATTAAAAAGATAATATTTTCCTATGATTACATGTACTCACAAAACTGGTCATTGTTGAGCTGAGGACCAATATTCACCAAAACCATTAGGTGACTCATTCATCCACATTTCTTGTACAGTCAATTACTGTATATTCTGGTCCCTGTGTAAAATTGTGTGTTCATAAAGAGACGTTACCCGTTTGTGTACCTGTGTCATTTTTGACAGCATATGATGATCTAGTATTTCTACCATACATACTTTGGTACAAGAAAGGAGCTTAGAATGGTACAGTGTTCTGTTATGATTATGATATTATGTACCATGATGGGAATACAATGGTACCTTGGTATACGAATTTAAAACATTCCTGAAGCGAGTTCTTAAGACGGAATTTCGTACTGCAAAACACAATTTCTCATAGGAAATAATGTAAATGCAGACAATCCGTTCTAGCCACCCCAAAACCAATATCAATGTTACCAGTTTCCAACTATAATCATATTTTTGCATATTAAAAGAATCAACACATTCAGAAAGAACATGTAACCTAAGTAGAATATTAAATAAATAGGATTGAACCTGATTTAACTTTAATTTATGATTCTTCTTAAAGTAGCACAAGCAACTTTAAAACCTAAACTGAACGCCTCTTCATATTTTTCTTTCTGATGTTCTTGATAACATTCTTGGTAGTATGTCATCACTAAGTGAACTCGCTGCTCTTGGCTTTTTTGCTGACGCAAACAAGTTTTATTACACAGAAATATGCCGACCGGTTCTGTCACTCTTACTTCATGATGGTTACAGTACACCGGCACTGCTATAGTCACCTCCGTAGTGCCGTTTTACCTCCACTGTGAATATCATGGTACTTATTGGTTACACCACTGGCTACCAAAGTTCAGACGGTTATACCAGTAGTACAGCATATACTGACGTATCTCATATAGTACATTCTATATTGGAGACCTATAAGTACCATGATATTCATCAAAGCTTTGTGATGTGATACACACTACAGTACTAACAAACACAGTACACAGTTGAATGCCATACAATAGGATGCCATCCTAGAGCACTATAAAATCCTATGGTATAAAATGGTACAGTATATTATGGTACACTATAGAGTACACTATAATACATACCATAGTACATTTTCTTAGGAGTTATTCTTTTCCACCCCCACAAACATCCGAATGGACCTGGGTTAATAGTTCAGTCTCGTTCCTTTTAGTTGAAATCTATCACAATGGCTTTTTTTTTCTTCGTGCCTTTTTCCACAGAGGGTCAAAAGTTCAATAGCAAACAAGCACATCTGAGACACATGTACGCACCGGCAGGTCTCGTAAAAAAAATGCATGTGCACAAACATACACACACACAGACACACACATACACACACACACACACACACACACACACACACACACACACACACACACACACACACACACACAAAATCACTCTCGTTTATATTAAACACAGGTCAGTCGCAGTTGGTAAACCATGAAATGACTCATGCATGCTCAGGTCCTGACCCATACACTCACTGTTAAACAGAGCCGCATGCACACTCACACACACACACACACACACACACACACACACACACACTGGCTCTGGATCCTGGCTCAGAGGACACATTTCATTTCCTGTGTGATTAAACACCAATATGTCCACTGGGTTCAAACTTAATCACTGCCAGTATCCTGTGTAGGTTAGAATGTGTGTGTGCGTCTGTGTGTGTGTCTGTCTCAGCTTGTGTACTCACCCCTATTAAACACCTGCTGTGCTCACTATCTGACTTGCGTAATATTTTTTTTTCCATCATGTCCCTGTTTTATGTGCCTCTCTGCCTGTGTGTGTGTGTGTGTGTGTGTGTGTGTGTGTGTTCTACTTAACATAACCTAGCTAACCTAAAGTTCTACCCAAGTAAACATACTAATTTATTGTACTTCACATTTTGTTCTCTGATATTTCACGTTTTATATAACGTATGGCCTCCACACTGTTAGTGTTAGTATCAAGCCTGGACCTTCTTATTGAAGACCAAGGCATAAAGTACACCGCGTGACACAGTGGCTATAAGAAAGGACATAAAATCTGTAGAACTGATAGGTATAAGACACAGACAAGTCAGATCCATATCTCATACATACACCCATCATCTTTTATTTCTATAATATTGTCTTCACTATATCGTTGCACCAAGGTTACATGCCACTGATGATTTATTTTGTTTAGAACTAATAAGGAAAAATTTTGACAGCTACACAAAACAGCAACATGATATTCAAGCATATGCTTGTACTTTAGAAATACATTACGATCAGGGACTGGCAGTCTTCAATGTCAGAGCTGTTTGCATGAGAATTGTGCAGGAGGGGCGGCGTTAGCGTTGTAGTCGTAATCAGAGGTGGAAAGTAACAAATTACAATTACTCGTGTTACTGTAATTGAGTAGTTTTTTGTGTACTTCTACTTTTTAAAGTAGTTTTTAAAATCTGTAATTCTACTTTTACTTACGTATGTTTTGTTTGAATTTAAATCAAATTCATTAATGAGCTGAAAGGGGAATGCTATCAAATTATTATGAAGCAAACCCCTGGCCATATTTAAACAATCACTTTGATTTCAAGCACAAGAAAGGCAGTTTTATTATGCAAAGGTGTTCCTATAATTAAAAACAACTAGTTTGAGATTTAGATCGACTTGTCTTTTTTTAACTACACTAGAATCCCCCATCCCACTCCCACTGATAAAAAAAGACTTGGTAACTTTTAATCTGAGTACATTTTTAATGAGCTACTTTTTACCTTTACTTGAGTAGGTTTTTATAACGGTAACTTTACTTGTACTTCAGTAAAATGTTACTGAAGTAACGGTACTTTTACTTGAGTACAAAATTTTATTGCGCTTTCCACCTCTGGTCATAGTTATGCAGGATTCTACGCTTTTTATAACAAATTTTACAAAGATGAACCACAAATTGCAAGATAATTGTGTCACTATGTATTAAGTCAGTCATTAAAAGCAGCAGAGATTTTACATGAAGAACAAGAGAGAGAACTCTGTCTTCGCTTCTCTCAAGGAAAAAAAGTTAAGGGAAAGAAACATTTTATCAGAACTTCCTGATAAAAGCTATAAAGGTAGGAGATGACTGATGATTGATCGGCCAGTTTGTCCTTAAAAGTGTGCTGAAACATCCTACATTTCATCCCCACATCATAATTTCATGACTTGATTAAATATCAAACGCCTTCTTTATGAAAACACAAAAACAATACGATGTGCTGGATCAAGTGCTATTCTAGACACTGTGAAATAATAAAACTGGCATTGGTTATGTTCAGTTTGACCACATGTGCAGCGATTTGAGTGACACAATTATATTGGCAGCATACAGTACACTGCCTGGATAAAAAGACGAATTCTTGGCCAGCGTTAAGCAACGAAATGGACAAAGCTATATTTAATAGTGCAAAAGCATTTCTGCCCACACAATGTGATGAGAATGCCAAGGGTTGGGACTAAACAGCTGTTTAGCAATAAGAAAACCACTTAAAAAAAAAAAGGCTTTAGTTTGCTCAGGAGCATAACGATTGGACTTGGATTGGCAGTGGAAAAGTTTGTGTGATCTGATGAGTCCAGATGACCATATTACAGACCCTGTATCAAGAGTTTTGAGCGCGTCTAGGTAAGAAGGGAAGCGCATGAAGCGATCATGCATAGTGTCCACTGTACACACCTCTGGAGACAGTGTTATGATCTGGGCTTGCTTCAGTTGCTCAGGTCTCGGCTCAACAACGTGAATGTGAATGTGAACAACCTGAATGTACTGAATGACCAGGTTTCACATTTAGGGAGCTTTTTTTTTTTTTTAGCTTGCGGAATCTTTTTTTATGTATGCATTGGCCATCACAAAAATAGCCAGTATTAAAGCTATAGATAGATAGATAGATAGATAGATAGATAGATAGATAGATAGATAGATAGATAGATATTATTAGATATTATGGTGTTAGAAATAAATTTGCTTACATCTTACAACATTTGACAGAAAATAATATTTTTCAAGGACAAGGACTTGTTGAAGACCAGTGTTTCTGTCTTATTTAAAAAAAAAAAAAAAAAGGTATGAAACTCAGCAGGGTTAATACCCCGTAGATGATGCTTGACTTATGTAGGTGCTTGACCTCCGTCTGACTACCCATAACTTTCCCAGTGTGGAAAATTATTTGGACTTTTTGTCGCCAAGTCAAAATTCTTTTCACTTACAACTTGTGCAAAAATAAAACAGTATTTCAGTTCAAGAAAATCTGTACTTGGGAATGTGAATAGTGTGCATACTGTATGTGCATGTTGTACACAGTATATGTCTGTGTGTGTCTAGGAGCATGGCATTCCTGTGGACATGGGCTACGCTGTAGCGCCTCATCACTCGGGTGTGTATCCGGTGCACATGCAGCTGTACGAAGCGTGGAAGAGGGCATGGGGCATCCGCGTGACCAGCACCGAGGAGTATCCTCATCTGAAACCTGCACGATACCGCAAGGGCTTTGTCCATAACCACATCATGGTGAGCAACATACAGTACACATGAGAATTCATAGACCTTACCACACAATTATTTCTTAACTCAAGGAAAAATTTGTCCATGTAGCTTCACAAGGTACTGTACTGTATGTTTGTGTATTTGTGTGCATGTTGTGAGTTCAGTGTGTGAGACAGCTAATATAGACTTAATATACATGGCCTCAAACCACATTATAATGTTCAGAGTAACAATAGGATTCAGGGTGTGTGTGGGTGCGCACCAGTGCGTCTTTGTGTCTGAGTATGTGTATGTTTGTGTGTCCTCTGGGCTGTAACATTGGTACCCTCATGAAATATGCAGCGAGACTCTCTCCTGGAGAAACACACACACACACACACACACACACACACACACACACACACACACACATGCACATACACTGGAGGCAAAGCTACAACACTCCACAGAGCATCCACTGCAAATCAATGAGGCTAAAACACACACACACAACCACAAACAGGATTTACACACTTATATATTCGAGCAGAATTAATAATCTCCCTCGGACACTTGAAGAAAGACAATATAAAACGTCCCAGAGAGGATCTAGACACAACATACACACGCGCGCACAAATAAATAATGGTTTGTTCAAAAGACACTCAGCGAGGCGCAGATAAAATCTCCCAAAGTGTATTCAGCTCAGAATCTTTCTCTCTCTCTCTCTCTCTCTCTCTCTCTCTCTCTCTCTCTCTCTCTCACACACACACACACACACACACACACACACACACACACACACACACACACACACACACACATTGCATGTTTAAACAGAACCAATTGTCAATAGCTTTACTTCTGTAAAGCAAATTTAGATTCAGCTCATGAGCTAATGAGCAAACATGTTATTAGACAAACAGAACAAATTGTCCATGAAGGATCCTTCATTGTTTTAGTTAGGTGTTTTATACTGTACGTACACTACCAGTCAAAAAATTTGGACACACCAACTAATATGATGTTCTTCCAAGGTGTCCAAAATACAGCATCCAGTAATCTCCTCTGAACAGTTGATATTGAGATATATCTCCTAATTATGATCGGTAAAGTCTTCATAACGGCTCTAATCTGTGGTGCTGTTTGAGGTTAATCTGTGATTTCTGAGGCTGGTGACTCTAAATGAACTTCTCCAGCAGAGGTACAGTAAGTTTTGGTCTTGCTTTCCTAGGAAAGTCTTCATGAGAGACAGTTTCATCATGGTGCTTGATGGGTTTTGCAAATGTACTTGAAACAATACTGTTCTTGCAAGAAGTGTTCCAGAACAGCTGGCCTTCATGTCTTAAAATAACAACTGACTGTTGGTGGTGTTACTTAATTACCTAATGCCGTAAGTGTTACTGTATTTCATAGTTGAAAAAAAAAAAAAAAAACAAGATTGTTCTAAAATGTAGAAAATAAGGGCAAACTTGTGTCCACACTTTTTACTGTATACAGTGCATCTTGAAAAATTAGGATATGATTTTTCCCCCAGAAAGTGAAACCATCATACAGATGTTCATACATGATACAGATGTAATGAATCTATGTTATAGATTTATTACCCGTCACATGAAATATTTAATATTTTATACAGATTACAGCTCATGAGACTCCAGTATTAAAAATATTAGAATAGACGTTACTGAAGACCAGGTTGCTTTGATAGCAGCCATCAATTCATCTGTATTGTTGGGCTGAAGGTTTCTTACCTTCCTTTTGACAATACCCCTCGATTCTCATGGGGAATTCAGGTCAGGTGAGTTAGCTGGCCATTCAAGTGCAGTAATATTATCTACACCTGTTTCTTAATGGTTCGTGCTTGAGGTTAGATATTTTTTGCGTTTGTATGATTCATACAGTAGGTCATCGTGTGGCTTAAACAAAAGCCATTCCTCTGAAACTGGTCAGGTACAGGGACTGGACGGAAAATGAGAGCCAAAAATGAGATCCAATAAAGTCCTCCAGGAAGCCTGGAGAACTATTCCTCAACAAAACAAAATATGAATATACAGGAAGCATGTTCAAGTAACAACAATACCATATATTATGTTACAATGCTTCCAAGTTATTGATTCTAATTGTCTATAAAGGTGTTGGTTACTTTTCTGTAACAGCAGCAACATCTGACTACATACAGTACTGAGGGTAAAACGCTCATTTCAGTTTTGCAGATTAGTTCCATTTGTTCCAAAGCATGATGGTTTTCCTGATTAAAACCAGAATGGCTCTTACCAAACCCCATAATCAAACCCAGACTATTGGTATTGGAAGACAGTGGTGCTTACCAAGCATTCATAGTTAGCATTTATGAAAGGAGCATCTAGGGTCAGTCCTTTGTAACACTTAGATGTAACATTTTTAACCATGGGAAAGTCATCAGGTCAGTAGAGTTCGTCCAAACCAGACAGAGAATGAAAACATAGATGACTATCATTCATCCGAAAAGTTCCAGTCACTGATTTCGCCGCTTAACAGCAGCTCAGCGAAATTAAATGGAATCTTTTCACAGATTTTAGTGTTTTTTTTTTTTTTTTTGACAGGTTAATTATTCTGCTTGGTCGAATTCTATTGTAATTTAATATCCTAGACAATTTGAAAAGCTCCTGTTAACATACGCAACATAACTAGCTAGACTGAAAATAACATTTGCGCATCTGTGTGTATGTGTTTAGCTGCACATGTGGGTTACTTGAATTTATAATTCTACCTTAGATACAGATTTATGATCTTAATGATTTATGATTCTGGTCTGTTTTTTTTTTCTTTGCACTTTATTTAGAAGTTGCTAGGATGAGTGTTTAAAGCATGTGATAGAAAACAACAATTTTAGAGATTTTTTAATAAACATAAATTGATTGATCTTTTGACAAAATTACCAAAATTATCTGCTAATCAAACAAGAAATTTACAATTAAATGTTTAGAAAAATATAGTTTACAAACCCTACATTAATTAAATGTATTCAATTTGAATAAATTTGATATTTTGACTTGCTAAGATATCACTTTTTGCAGTGTACTTTTAGAAAAAGTTGCAAAGTTGTGCTGTTGTAAAGAAAGAACCTGTAAATGCAGGGTTACTGTGGGGTCATGTGATCGAATTTTTCAATGTTGCTGGAAGTCTGTTTTTAGTGGTGCATCACACTTTTACGGTTTAATTCACTTAACGCGGTAGTTTGAAAGAATTGAATCATTAAAGTGAGTCATTGTGGCTGTCACAATTGTGAAAAATGGTCTCAGCTGCAGAAGTTCCACACACTTACTTCCTAAGGCAAACTTCAACCAGTGTTGTAGCTAGGATTAATATTTTAGTGAGGTCCTATTGCAGAAGTGTGTTCGGTTAATACATCTATGTAATATGTAATAACGTAGTGTATTGATTGCTAATTTTAGGGTGTTTTATTTAAACAAAGAACATTTGATTTGGCATTTCACAAACTGCAAACTGACTTCATAAATATTTTTCCTAAACTCATAAAAGTAATTAAGGCCTGGTTTATCTTTTATATACTGAATGTTGCTACAATAAAAGAAGTTTTTATTTAATGAGTTTAACATAATTTACAATTATGAACCAAATTATTTTTATTACATATTTTTATCCTACATATTTTACTTGAATAATTATTTAAATATAAAAAGAAATTAATATGGTGATACAGTAATATTTTTTTCAGTCTATGTTTTGCTATATTTAAAATGTTTATATCACAGGTACAGTACACACATGTATGTCAGATGTTGGCTTATAATATATGCATGTTACCACAAGAAGTTATATGCTTGATGTTGAGTTTTATACTGGAGATTAAAAGGAAGTTTTAATCCATAGTAACCAGTGTCTGGATCCCAATGTTCTCAGAGTTGGTTAAAGACATTCTCATATAAAGGTCTTTTCAGCTTATAAGCGATAACTCATGTTAGCAGACGTGAAGAAATAAGAAATCTGTGAAGAAATAAGATATAAAACATACTGATAACTTTCTATGTTTCTACGTTTTCTGGCAATTCCTATAAATTTCCACTACCCTGCCTAACACATAATAAAACGAACCATCTAGCCATTAATTATTTTTTTTGAGTGATTTCTCATGGTCGTTAGAGTTCTTTTATGTACACAAGTGAAAAAGAATAGAGGCAGCAAGCTCAGCATGATGCAAGGATCTGCATTGTACACTGGTGTGAATTGAAAGCTTGTTAAAAGTGTAACTGCTGTGTGTGACACATGGTAAAAATGAGCTTCAGGCGGGGGGAAAGAAACACATCTAGTATAAAATGGCCTGCATAGAGCCAGAAGAAGATGTTTCATCAATTTAGAATGAAAGTAAATCAAATTCTTGAATATTCACTGGCAGTCCAGAGGGAAGTGACACATGATTCACTGACAGCACCTCTAATAATAATAATATATATGTTTACTAAATGTCACTTAATATTGTGGATGTCATCATGAATTAACATTCTTACATACTGGACAAAGGAATTTGGCCAAACCTGTTATTTGTTGAATTCAGGTGTTTCAATCAGGCTCCTTATCCCCAACTTTGTCTGGGGAACTGTCCTTTTCTATTCCAACATGACTGTGCCTCAGTGCACAAAGCAAGGACTATAAAGACATGGTTCAATGAGTTTGGTTCAGTTGATGAGTTCCCTGATCTCAACCCCATCGAGCACCTTTGGAATGAACTAGAATGAAGATAGCAAGCCAGGCCTTCGGAAAAAAATGAGCAGGAAAATGCACTCGCTCAAAGGGTTGTTTGGACCGTTTATTTAAAGCTACAAACGAGTGAAACGGAAAGAAAATCAGGTATCCCAGAATGCAGAACACGGTTACTCAAAAATTACGTTAAGGAACAGAGGTGCCTGAATGTACAATACTACGAAGCTCACTGCTGCTACATACAAAACTACGAAGACACACAGACCCCGCATACAGCGACGGCGGCTTTGGACGAGACCCGGTCGGACTTATACAAAGTGTCACCGGTAATGTTTTGTCTAGGCCTCTGATTGGCCCCCTGTTGATTAGGGACGCTCCTTGATGCTCCTTCCTAATCTTGATTAGCAATGCTAGCAGTTTGAGAGAAGCTGAATTTTTTGGGGCCTTGTTTGAACTTAATTCATGTTACATTGGTACAGTGTAAATAAATAGCTAACATTTTGTCATGAATGTAAACATATTTTGAATAACGACTCTTGTGATTGAACCTTGAAAGAGCTAATGATATCTCTTGTGCACCATGGGTCATATTAGCATTGATTAAAGTTCTCTGGCTCTGTGTCAGAATGTGTGTTTTAGATTAGAAAACAGATAATTACATTTATAGCGGGGTTTGTATGGTTAGGATAAATTAAAACTACAAGCACATTTTACAGACATGGAAATATTATGGAACATGGAAATTCCCATTAAGCTTTAAAAAGTCATGGGCTTTATTGTGCATTGTTCTGCCCAGATGACCGATATGTTATGGACTCGGGTGTTTTTGGTGTCCTGTGGTTCCTGTGGAACCTTACACACGTATGGTAACAATAGGAACAGCCAAGGCAAAACTAACACAACAATTCATAGTAATCTATCATTAATCATTAATAATAGATTCACATTAATCTATGCATTAAAATTGTGCAAATATGATCATTGCGAAGAGACGATATTGAGCCAAATTATAATAAATTTGCTAAAACATCTTAGATGAATGCTTATTGTTGTTATAATTAATATTATTATTATAAAATGTGGTATATACAGTACTGTTTGGATTTAATTTTCTAGATTTATTTTCAGCAAAACTATGAAATAACACATGTGGTGTTAGGTAATTTAGTAACAACACCAACATGCATTTGTTACTTTAAGACATGAAGGTCAGCTGTTCCGAAACAGGTGAAACTGGCTCCTATGAAGACCATCACAGTAAAACAAGACCAAAAATTCGAGCCATTATGAAGGATTTAAAGAGAATAAGTATCAGATATTCCGGTACCATTTAATTCGAAAGTGTGTCCAAACATTTGACTGGTACTTTTACGGCGAAACGATGGTTTAGTGGTTATCTCTGTCGCCTTGCACCTCCAGGGTACAGGTTTGATTCCTGTCTCTGTGTGCATGGAGTTGGCATGTTCTTCCTGTGCTTGGTGGATTTCCTACAGGTACTCCAGTTTTCTCCCACAGTCCAAAGACATGCAGATTGGGCTAATTGGCGTTCCCTAATTTGCCTGTAGTGTGTGTACCATGTGCCCTGCGATGGATTGGCACCATGTCCAGGGTGTTCCTCACCCTCTACGTATATAATTGTACCAGGAGGCTATTTTGATTAATTGGTGGATACTCAAAAATACTCCACAATTTATAGCTTGCACATATAATCTAGTCTGGTTAATAGGTTGTCTACCTCAATATTATTTTGCAAAGCAGTGCATCTGTCTTTGAATAGAGAAAAGCAACGTAGTATTGATACAATTATATGCGGAGAAAGGTATACAGTATATACTGTACATATCCAAAGGGTGAATGCAATATTCCAACAACAAGTTCTTCAACAAGTGTCTGATGATGCACTAATGATCACATGACATTTTGTTAACTTTTACCGAATGTGCGGAACCAAACAAGTTTTTGAATTCGAGTCTTGAAAATGTAGAAACTTTCAGGTACAGAAATATTTCTTGTTTCAAGCCCTGTATTAGAATAGGACGGAGTTGAGACAAATGATGCACTTCCATATTCAGACTTAAATCTCGCCTGAGGAAAGGAATGATATAATGTCCAGTGCCATAATCAGACAGTTTGATGTACCTACATGTCACGATATATCTGCCTCTTCAGTCAGCATTTTCTATCCAAGCTATTCTTTTTGTACTCATTGGTAAGTACTTGTGAAGTGGTCTAGACGCTATTAAAGAACACATGCCTCAAACAAAGTTCTACAAATATATTGATGTAACTTTTGAACTAAATACTTTGATAGCATGTGGGGTTTTAATAGAAACGGTATAAAATAATTTTTTGCTTTTAAGTCCTTCCCTCTCTCTTTCTCACATTTGTTAGTATTAACATTCATATGCTAAGATTTACCACTCCATCTCACTCGGTATTCAGAAGTCAAGTCGTTTCACAGTATGAAAATGTCAGTGTTTTTGTTTCTTCTTTGTCCCCCACGCCGATGATTCACCACATTTTGTCGAAGGCTCAGAGGATCGGGCGAAGCAGATGCCACCCCTCTTTTATTAAATGTACCAGAGTGCTCGTTCATGTGCGTCAACTTCCTTTTTATTCCTGTTGGAAGAGGCCGAACATCAAGAGGAATCGTTGAATTCCCGTAATTTAGCTGTCGCGTTGCACGCCAAAGACAATGGCACACTGACTTTGATGAGATCTTTGAAAGAAAGAAAAGCCCTGCATAAAAAATAAAAGACAAACACTGAAAACGGGTCTGTCTTACTTGTATTAAAACACTTTACTGAGAATTTGTGTGTGCTAGGTCTTTTTAAAAAAGATTATTATTATTATTATCTTGTCATTCCTCAAATTCGTCAAATGCTAATTACTAGAGCTGTGCAATTTAATCTGTTATGCAATTTACTTGATCTAATTCAGTACTGATTCACGTTTTATTTTATTAAATTAAGTTAAATGGTCAAAAATTTATGAATTCCTTAAAAATATACCACACCTTTCATAGAAAATAAAAATCAATTGCAACTTCTGCCAATACTCACATTTTGTGTTAGTATTGCTTCTTCTTCTTTTGACTTTATGAGCAATAATTGCAATACCACCACCTATTGGACTGGAGTGTGGGGTGGCAGATTATTGCTTTGTACAAGATATGATGCTTAGACAATCAACAACACAAGTATTTTAATGTTTTTTTCTTCTTCTTTTTTTTATACTTTTGGCAGGTTTTTAAAACAATCAATAATACAGTATCTCACAAAAGTGACTACACCTCTCACATTTCAGCAACCACTTTATTATACTGTATGTTCTCAAGGGAGAAATGGTATAGAAATTAAACTTGGATATACATTAGAGTAGTCAATGTGCAGCTTGCATAACAGCTTGAATAGCAGTACAGATTTACTGTCCTCTAACAATAACTTAACATGCAGACTTTATTGTCTAAATAGTTGGCAACGAAAATGAGTACACCCTAAGTGAACATGTCAAAACTGTGTCCAAAGTGTCAATACTTTGTGTGTGCACCATTGTTATCTAGCACGGCCTCCTGGGACGGAATTTCACCAGAGCTGCACACATTGTTGCTGGGATCCTCTTCCACTCCGCCGTAATGATATCACAGAGCTGCTGGATGGTAGACATACTGCGCTTCCGCTTGAGGATGCACACAGGTGCTCAGTAGGGTTCGGGTCTGGAGACCGAAAAACAGGTGGACATGATGAATAGGTCATGCGACTTTGATGGTTAAAGACGTTATCTTACAGCTGTTATCACTCACTTTTGTTGCCAGCTATTTTGACAATAATGGCTGTATATTGAGTTATTTTCAGAGTCCAGTAAATCTGTATTGTTATACAAGCTGCACATTGATTACTCTAAAATATATCCAAGTTTCATTTCTATAGTAGTGTCCTTTGAGATGATATACTAAAACTAGCGTAATGTACTCACTTTTGTGAGTGGGTGTAAAAATATAGCTACTTGAAAGAAATCAAAGAATAAACAGTAGCATCATTTAGAATTAATCAAATTAAAAATAGCAATGACCAGACATTTATGGTGTACCTATGATTCACAGCTTCTATGATACTGATTTCTTAATATAGCAGTTTCTCAAACATGGGAAACAACTCTATGATTTCTTACTAATATTAATTTAAGTATTAATATAAGTCAATTTAATTTCAGTGTAAAATGTAGATCCAAACTTTAGATCATATGGAGCATGCACCTATGGAAGTCATTACTGTATTAAAGGTCCCATATTTTATGATTTCATTAACAACCTAACATACAGTATAATGCTGTGCAAAGTCTTGAGCCACCCTTCATTTCTTCATATGAAATGAAATAAAATGATTGAAAATTCAAATATTGTGAACAAATGTTTTACTGCAACAGGCTGCAAAGTACCCAAAGATCCAATTTTAGAAAAAGGTTGCTTACTGTATGTACCAACCTCAGCAGCGACCTCATTTCCCCGCTCGTCTGTTCCAACCACTCAGCATTCAGCATCACCGGTATATTAATTAATCACCGGTCATCATCTGCACATGTTCCTCACATGTGTGCCTTACATTAGATGTTTTTTATCCATAGGTTACTGTGTGGCATTACAAGCAATAGACAGTCCTGTGGAACTGCTCAGCTACAGGGTCGGGAGAACTATTCATCAAGACTACCTTAAAAAATACAAGAAAGGCAGGCTGTAAACAAAATATGAAGAAATCAGAGGTGGTTCAAGAGGTTTGCACAGTACCGTAGGTCTCAGAGCTCAGTACACACCAAAGTGTGTGTATGTGTGTTTCTCTCCTTTTCCGAACATGCCGTTTCAGCGTCTACGTAAATGAGCTTCCCCTGAACATCGCCTCAACCATAAAACACCATAGAAGCGTAACAAGCCAGGGATTCCTTGAATGAGGTCACAATGTTGTGGGGTGTTCAATCAATTTACTTGACTCAGCTGTTGAAAAAGGTGGGGAATATACAGTATTAATTTCTGTACATACACTCGAGAGCCAAGAGTGTATCTAAAAATGTGTGAAAACTAAACAAGATTTTGCATAACAGGTCTAGTTTAATGTAGTACAGCTGAACCAAGACCTTCTGACCAATCAGGATTCATGAATTCAGCAGCGCTGTGGTATATTTAGCAAAGGATCTCTGCTTCCTGAGCGCTACTCGAAAACCGCATTCACTTATAAACTGATTTGAATAAAAGCACGTGTTAACAGCGATGCTCTGACTCCTTCAACCTCATCCATCTACAGTACACCGAACACTGAATACTTTCCACTGGAAAAAAAAAAAAAAGCGCCATTCCCAGACTGTTATTATTATTAAGAGCCATTTTTGTTCTTGATCCCAATCCAAACGAGAAGAGCAAACTGTGATCTGGCACTTTTCACTCGGGTGCATGAGACAGAATTGTGATGGGAGCAATAATTCATCTCTTTTGCCAGACAGTAAGAAAGAGAGAGAGAGAGAGAGAGAGAGAGAGAGAGGATGGAACAGGTAGAGTCAGGGCTATAATTTGCCAGCTTGACAGTAGGATGCTGGATTTAGTGCGGTGGCGCCGGAATTGAATTTTGGGCGGTGGTGCAGATTAAAATATTAAATCAAGGCCATCTGTCCAGTCTGATCCACATCTTTTTGCAACTGTTCATAATTCTGTCAGAGAGAGAGAGAGAGAGAGAGCACAATCTAGGTTGCTGTAATAAGACACAGAGCGAACGTTACTGTGTTATCTTTCCCACTTCACTCGTGCTCTCTCCTACTTTATCTCACAGTACTCTCTCCCTCGTTCTTGTTAACAACAGCGCGTCAGCATTTACCTTTTTTCCCCCCTCTGAATTGTTTCTTTTTGCTCAGCGAGGCATTTTTAGCTCTGCGTCCTAACATGGCAAAATGAGCTGTAATGACGAACACGACAGTCAAAAAAAGGACAATCTTGGGGTTCTCACGGCTAAACAAGATATATATATCATTTGTATTATATTTGTGTGTGTGTGTGTGTGTGTGTGTGTGTGTGTGTGTGTGTGTGTGTGTGTGTGTGTGTGTAGGTGCTGCCTCGTCAGACCTGTGGCTTATTCACACACACCATCTTCTACAAGGAATATCCAGGAGGCCCAAAAGAACTGGACAAGAGCATCAAGGGAGGAGAGCTTTTCCTGACTGTTCTATTAAACCCTGTGAGTCCACACACACACACACACACACACACACACACACACACACACACACACACATATATATATACTGTATATACCCAAACAGCATGATGCAATAAACCGTCCCATCAGAGTAGACTACATGAGAAAAACAATAACAGCAGTAGTAATGGGTAAAGACTATGCGATGGTGGGCGGAGACTGGGCGGGGACATAGTGTGTGATTGGTTGGCTCTCTTTATAGTTGTTTTAATTATTATTTACCTGGTTAAACGGAGCTCGTCCGACACGAGTCAACATGTGAAGTATGATTTATTAAGTAATTACAGACGGCTGTGTAGAGCGAGGGTTTGGAAGTCTTCGGGAGCTTTTAACGTCCATCTATGCGGCTAGTCTGCGCTAGTCACGGGAATACAATGTGTCAGCATGCATCGAGCTTATCTGAATAAGCATGTCATCGCTCCCGCTGTTGACTCACGACAAGAAGAGAGACACTAAGTGGAGATGAGTGAATAGTGTGAGAGACAGGGGTAAAATAGAGGCTTTTTTTCCCCCCTCGTCCCCCTCTAGGCGATGTCCTGCCGCGCCACTCAGGCTCCGGTGCTAAACTTAGCTTCAGTCTGCTTGTGCCAGAACCAGCTGTGTGTCTCTTATTAAATTACACATCGACAAATATTAATAAACATCATCACAGTGGGAGCCCTCATCTCTCGCTCTCTCTCTGTCTTTCTGTCTCTCTGTGTCTCTCTCTCCTCTCTCACCCACCTCACACCGCCCTGCCCATCCTCTCATTATCAGTCTTTATTTCAACTCACTTAGTTCCCTCTTTCACTCTCATTCTCTCTCTGGGGTGCATGTCAATGTTTTTATAGATTAATTTTCCCAGCATGCTTTTTTTTTTTTCTCCCATCATGCATCCCTGGGCTCCCACCGCTGCCACTCTGCGCGCTCGAATCAGCTGCAACATTAAAAACATGCCCCTGGCTCCGCAAGCTCAGAACATACAGTATGTATCACAAAAGTAATATATGTTTTTTTTTTTTTTTTTCATTACTCCAAAGAGTATTGCAGGTCTCCAGCTGCTTAGACATACCGTAACCTGATGGGACCTACATATACGGCTCACGTTACCATAGCGACACGATGTTTATTACAGTAGCTGGTGCTTTTCTAGGGTTACCTAGCAATGCTGCGAAAATCTCACAGCTCTCTGATGTGTTTAGAATCTTACACGTATTGTTGAACATCGATGGCTAACTTGTCATCAACTTGTGAAAGAGACGCATCTCTCGGTGGGAACTACACACACATTTATCCACCAACACCACTTGCACATTCTTGAAACCGTATGAACTGTAATGCCACATCCTCATATAGTCCTGACCTCGCATATCCCCATATAGTCCTTTCCACATACTTGAAGCATTAAAGGAGTTCCTGGGAGGCCAGCGTTTCAGACTGACAATCAGGCCGTCCGATCATGGCTTCAAAGTACTGAAAAAACTCTACCTTGATGGTATCCAAGCACCAGTGAAACGCTGGGATAAGTGCATTAGTGTAGCAGGTTTTATACATAAAGGTAGTTTTTAACTCTCATAACTGTCTTCTGTTATTCTGCACAATTAGAAGTCCTGGTACGCCTCTCCATGTTGTTTTGCAAATGTTGCTAATTTTTTAGATTTCTTGTTGAACCTATTTGCCTGCTTTAGTCCTTAGCCTGAGCGTTTAAATTACTAAACACTTCACCAAATAAAAAAAAAACTTTACATTGTACAATTATTGTTTGATTGGACTGTCATTTGGAGCGGGTTGTAATTTTTTATTTACAATTCCGAATAAGTTGGAATATCAGTATATTAGTCATAGCTGGGTGTGATATTGACATGACATATTGATATGACAAGTTTTCAGATTTTGAGATTTTACTACTCCTCTAACTCTACTGTAGTAACGTTGTCATTGGGACTGATGCAAGACTTGGAATCTAACCTGGTGGACACGAATGCTACAGATGTTTCATCGTCTCAGCGCGGTTATGCGCGTAACTGTGAGCACTCTTGGAATGGCGCTCAGCTAATCGAATTAGCAGAGCGGAACTAACGGTTGTATAATTGTTCTATTAGTCAGATTATTAACTGGACATGAGCTCAGAACTGTACGAGAGAAAGAAAGATAGAAAGAGCTTCACTGTCAGGCAAAAGTTTTAACACCCTAATAGAGATATTAATGAGTAATCATTAACCATCATGTAACCAATTATAATTGTATTAACCCATAAGGTTTGCTTTGCTGTAATCTAACACTAACATGGCGGAACAGTGGCTTAGTGGTTGGCACCTCTAGGTTCCATATTCGGTGTCCTCCGGGTATTCTGGTACAATCCAAAGACATACAGATTAGGCCAATTGATTTTCCCAAATTGCGCGTAGTATAGCAATGAGTGTGTGAGTGTGTCTATGTGTGTGCCCTGCAATGGATTGGCACCCTGTCAAGAGGTCACCCCGCCTCATACCCTCATACAGTAAGTCTCCTGGGATAAGCTCCAGGACCATCTCGATTCTGTGTCCAGGATAACGCGGGAAAGAAGATGAGTGAGTGAGTGAGTGAGTGAGTGACATTAACGTACCGATTCTTACTAGCCAGCTTCCTTACATGTTCGCTAATAACGTATTAGAAAAGTCTCTGCGAGTCCTTTCGTGAACACCGTACTGGGTCGACCTTCTTACGCTTCACTTCCCCTTCCAATATCTTTATTTTACCGGAGAGCTTTCTAAAAAAAAACTGATCGCTGTTGTTCTAAATCACTTTCTGTAAACCGAGCGTTCAACAGCATGAAACATAGTATGTTAATGAGCACGGAGGGGCGGAGTTATTCACAGATGGAGCTGAGCGAATCAGTGCTTTGTTTGCAACTAAATGGGATTTGAAGCACTGTAAATAATACAGAAGTAGAAAATGAGTATGCGGTGGCCGATGTTGATACAGTGATGGGGCGCCACAAACGCTAGAATGTCAAAATCATATGAGTGTTGTCTCATTAAACGTTGAAATACACACCAGGTAGTTATGTCATACTCCTACTTCTAATGATCACATTATTCACTCAGTCACAAAATTTGTTTTAATCTAGTGTCTACGATTTTATTATTATTGTTAGGGTAATAAAATAGCACCTGATCCAGCACATCATTTTTTTTTCCCGATTGTATTTCTTTCTTCATATCCCACTTTGACATTTACTTGTGTTATCATTAAGTGCCTCGTTCTCATTCACGCTGTCGGAGACCCACGCAGCATGTTCATCTTGACTAACAAGCGCTGCTATTTTTACTGATATTCACTCCACTTTTGCTTTCATAAATCTTCCACTTTCGAGCGGTTTCGATCTGCAACGAGTCTGAGCGGCTGTTAAACACAGCGTGCGTGTGATTCGACTCGACAATTAGCCCTTTGTGTTGGAGCTGATGTGTGTGAGTGCGAGCTGAAGAAGAAATTCTGAAATTCTCACTTTGCTTTATTGAAATTGACCGAATATATAATTCCTTGTGAGTGGAAACTCTGCTGGGGAAATACCCCGGAGATCATTAAATCAATGTTAGTGTATAATTTAGCTTTAGGAAATGAATTAAATCAGAATGAAATTAAAATAGCCTATCACGATTCAACCTTTGGCTTGAATCGTGCTAGACTATTATATGTATAGTAATTTAATAAAAATATATTCCAAAAGTCCTATAATAAATTAAACAGTTAAGCACATTTGTTCAATCTTGTTGTATCCATTTTTTTTGTTGTTGTTGAAAGAACCACAGTTGTATCAGGCTTTCCTTTGATTTATTTGGATTAATGAGCCCTGGCATTGGGAGTCCCATTGCCTGGGCATCACAGACCACACTCCGCCCACCAGCACATTAACAATTACTCACTGATTGGCTTTCACGTCAGGCAGCCAGCCAATCAATACCGGTCCTCTCCCTCAGGCTGGAAGTCCTCCGAGTCAACCATTAGTCAAGCGTTTGTCCGGTCTGATCCACAGAGAGAGAGAGAGAGAGAGAGAGAGAGAGAAAAGCAAGTAGGAAAAGAGTTGGAAAGACAGAGAAATAGACACAGAGACAGAGAAAGAGGTTCTTGTAATGACGGCAATGATGATGATGATGATGATGGGGTGGTGGTAGTGATGACAATGATGACGATGATGGTGGTGGTAGTGATGATGGCAGTAATGATGATGATGATGAAGATGGCAGTAATGATGATGATGGATATCATGCTTCTGCTGATGATGATGGTAAAGATGATGCTGATGATGATGCGCATGGTGGTGATGGAGAGGATAGTGATGGTGATGGTGGAGAGGATGGTGATGGTGATGGTGGAGAGGATAGTGATCGTGATAGTGGAGAGGATAGTGATCGTGATAGTGGTGATGGAGAGGATAGTGATGGTGATGGTGGAGAGGATAGTGGTCGTGATGGTGGTGATGGAGAGGATAATGAAATTCTTCATCATGTTGATTATGATTATGATAAGATTCTGACAGTAACAAAGATAGTGATCACATTGATGATGATGATGACTACAAAGATGATGGTGATGATGATGAAAATTATCATATGTACAGTGATGATGAAGATAGTGATGATGACAATCATAATGATCATCATAATGATAATGATGTCTTGACATTTACTTTTCCTTGGCCTTCTTCATCTCCTCATCCATAATCACTAACTTCATCCAGAATGTCCATCAAAAACACATCCTTGTGCTAGTTCACCATCTCAGTGACTAGGCTTGGGAAGAGTACTTGACCTTCACTGCTCATCCTTTGTCTTTGCTTCTCTTTGTGAACTCACTTCGTTTCATCAAGTGCAGATCAATTCTGTGTTCTTTTATGGCCGCTATAAATTGATGCATTGATAAATTGTCAATAATTCATGCAATAAAAGGCGGAACATTAACTCGGTAATGGAACATGGGCGTGTTGGTGGGGCAGAAGTTGGTAAAGCCTTTAAAAGTGTTTGTAAAACTCTGGGTCGAGTCATTCGCTTCTGCACACCCTCTGGGTTCTAAGGCAAACTCAATTTATAGGTCATTCATTATTGAGGACTCCTGACTAAGAGTGTGTGTGTGTATATGTGTATGAGATACAGCAGGAGCAATATAATTGATGGAGAATTGTATTTTAAAATAATACGATACACAAGTATGAACTATTACATTTACCATATTCCAAATTCTGATTATTCTGATTATGTCAATAACTAAACAACTCTTTTTAACAGCACAGCTATTGTTATATAGCTTATATTATATGGGGCATCATAATCAATACTTTATGGAAATCATTAAAGCTTAAAAAAATTTCTTGTTTGTTAAAATAAGCTTGTAACATTTCTTGTTGATAGTTTCGTGCAATTTCTTTTTCCTGCCAGTCATTTGTTTCACACTCCAGTCCAGTAGGTGTCAGTATTGCACCAACTCCTTATAAAGAAGTAGAAGTGATAATCTTGCAAAACAAGAGTATTTTGCACGCACTTTGTTGAAAAATGAAAGTCATTTGGTCATGAAGGGTGTTCAAGTCAAGCCATGACTTTTGATTGTGCAGAATAAGAGAGCACAGTTATAAAAGTAGAGTATAAAAGTAGAACGCACTTATCCCAGCTGGATACCATTAAAGTAGAAACCTTTCTTTTGAACTGCCTGCTTCACGACCGGATCAGACGTTCAACTCGCCACCCTGATCACGATCGTCATTCATGGACATACGGCCTTCTCTAAAACGTTTACACCAAGCAAATGTTCTACTGCGGCTAACAGTCTTATTACTGTACAACCGGTTTGATGCCTTCATACACACGTGGACAAAATTGTTGGTACCCTTTGGTCAGTAAAAGAAAAACTCAAAATCGTTACAGAAATAACTTTAATCTGACAAAAGTAATAATAAATAAGAATTCTATGAATGTTAACCAATGAAAGTCAGACATTGCTTTTCAACCATGCTTCAACGGAATTATTTTAAAAAAATGAACACATGGAACAGGCCTGGACAAAAATGATGGTACCCCTAACTTAATAGTTTGTTGCACAACCTTTTGAGGCAATCACTGCAATCAAACGATTCCTGTAACTGTCAATGAGACTTCTGCACCTCTCTGCAGGTATTTTGGCCCACTCCTCATGAGCAAGCTGCTCCAGTTGTTTCCGGTTTGAAGGGTGTCTTTTCCAGACAGCATGTTTCAGCTCCTTCCAAAGATGCTCAATAGGATTGAGGTCAGGGCTCATAGAAGGCCACTTTAGAATAGTCCAATGTTTTCCTCTTAGCCATTCTTGGGTGTTTTTAGCTGTGTTTTGGGTCATTGTCCTGTTGCAAGACCCATGACCTGCGACTGAGACCCAGCTTTCTGACACTGGCCAGCACATTTCTCTCTAGAATCCCTTGATAGTCTTGAGATTTCATTGTACCCTGCACAGATTCAAGACACCCTGTGCCAGATGCAGCAAAGCAGCCCCAGAACATAACAGAGTCTCCTCCATGTTTCACAGTAGGGACAGTGTTCTTTTCTTGATATGCTTCATTTTTCCATCTGTGAACATAGAGCTGATGTGCCTTGGCAAAAGTTCGATTTTTGTCTCATCTGTCCGTAGGACATTCTCCCAGAAGCTTTGTGGCTTGTCAACATGTAGTTTGGCATATTCCAGTCTGGCTTTTTTATGATTTGTTTTCAACAATGGTGTCCTCCTTGGTCGTCTCCCATGTAGTCCACTTTAGCTGAAACAACGACGGATGGTGCGATCTGACACTGATGTTCCTTGAGCATGAAGTTGACCTTGGATCTCTTTAGAAGTCTTTCTGGGCTCTTTTGTTACCATTGGGATTATCTGTCTCTTTGATTTGTCATGAATTTTCCTCCCTTGGCCACGTCCAGGGAGGTTGGCTACAGTCCCATGGATCTTAAATTTCTGAATAATATGTGCAACTGTAGTCACAGGAACATCTAGCTGCTTGGAAATGGTCTTATAGCCTTTACCTTTAACATGCTTGTCTATAATTTTCTTTCGAATCTCCTGAGACAACTCTTTCCTTCGCTTCCTCTGGTCCATGTTGAGTGTGGTACATACCATGTCACCAAACAACACAGTGACTACCTGGAGCCCTATATATAGGCCCACTGACTGATTACAAGATTGTAGACACCTGTGATGCTAATTAGTGGACACACCTTGAATTAACATGTCCCTTTGGTCACATTATTTTCAGTATTTTCTAGGGGTACCATCATTTTTGTCCAGGCCTGTTCCATGAGTTTATTTTTTTAAATAATTCTGTTGAAGCATGGTTGAAAAGCAATGTCTGACTTTCATTGGTTAACATTCATAGATTTTTTTTAATTATTACTTTTGTCAGATTAAAGTTACCATTGTGACCATTGTGAGTTTTTCTTTCACTGACCGAAGGGTATCAACAATTTTGTCCACGTGTGTATATGATGCATTTCATCATCAAATCCCGGAAATGTATCACTCTGAGAACATTTAACAGTTGTATGTTTATGTTAATAATTTAAAAGAACAATGGAAAAGTGACTAAAAAATTCAATTGCGCAATCGTATTGAGGCGTATATTTAGGCGCCATATTAGTAGTAGTAGTACAAATTTTGTTATATAAGTTTATTATGTCTGAGTTATTATGTACAAGACCATTCCCTACACAGATACACTCCTTGCTTCTCCAGCATGCTCAGTAAAACCTAACAGCTGTTTTACTTAGAATAGTGCACACATCTGTATCGAACACTACCGCTTACGTTCAAGCAAAGAGTTTCCACGCCTTTTATTGTTTATGTTTTTACTTTTCTTTTCTTTTAATGTAGTAATGTTTTCAAAAGTATCATTGCATATGGCTTATGTTTTGATGTTTCCAAGACTTTTGCACAGTACTGTAAATAAAACAGCTGTTAGGTTTTACTGAGCGTGCTGGAGAATATGAGTTCTTTTGGTAACTTCGTCACACTCACTCCTTTCTATTTTCATGCGAAACTCAGGAGTTGACATTATTGATTTTTTGGTCTGTCATGTAATTTGTCGCTTTCTTTACAGGCATATAAATATTCTTCTGTAAGGTTATTT
>QNUK01000094.1:0-97500 GCA_013621035.1 Clarias magur | reverse complement strand
ATAAAAGCCCTGAGAGCGAGTGAACGTCCCCCCGTGGTCCACATCGAAATTATAGCGAAGTCAGGCGCTGAGGGAGCACTTCCTTTCAGTTTTACATCATACCACACTGTGCGAAGATGAGACCGGCCGATGATTGAACGTTCTCTTGAGGGGGTTGCCGCTGCCCATAACTAGGCACTAAGACAATCTGAGCAAATGACCACATATTCACTGAGCGTGGTATGAATGTGGGAAAAGAGCACGGTTCTCACAGTTCATCTTCAACGATAACCAGCCAAATTCTCAAAATCGATCTTGATGACATGTTCTCATCATACAGAAGTCACTTCGTACAGTTTGTTCACAGACGTTTGTCATATTTGTGCCATTGCCTCATAAGGTTAGCACCAGTACTCAAGATCTCTTACACAGTACCTGCTTTTATAGTGAAATCTTCCCACCCACAGGACATACTGGGTTTTTTTTAGACATCAGCTCGCCCACTTGACCCAGGCTTTCCGGCGCTTGCTCAGATGAAGTGCCCATCTTTTTGCTATTATTCATTGGCAAACTCCTTGGTAACAGTTTTTGCGCTATGCAGTACACACTGTGATTTGTTACTCTGAATCATTAGTTGGCACCCCTGGTAGACCTTTTTAAGGTGTGAGCAAATAGAACCCATTTCTACAGGGTGGGTAAAAATTAACTAAGCAATATTTAATGGCTATAGAAGTTGTAGCGCCACCCCATGGTGCACCACTCAACTGCTTGCAAGTACATGTACATGTTTGTTTTAAAAATTGTATTAAGTATTACCAATGTTTAATTCCCGGTTACTAAGAACCATTTTATTTGTAAGTATTCATTTTTTTAGAGAGTGTCTAAAAAAACTGTGCAATTTATTAGCAACTATTTTATGTTGAATAACTATTACAGTAGCATAAGTACCCATCAATGACTGGTAAAGAGTTTATAGAAATGGTTAAAAGGTTAAAGCTAAAAATAAACTGATTAGCTTTAATGTAACAAATGGTATTACTATTTAAGGTTGAAGCCCACGTGCATGTCTGTTTGTCTTTCTCTACGTCAGAACTCTCTGCCTAACTTATTAATACATAGAAATTACATTTTGTAAGGTTGAGTATCTTATGCCGTGTTTGCGCTGTTACTTCTTTTTATCTTCTTTTAATCCGAATGCACTCCCTGTTCGGTAATCAGAGAGTGAGTCACAGATAAGAAATTTAAAAATTAGATTGAATAAAGATTAAATTTTGTATTAAAATGACTCCAGCACGTTAAAATTCACTTATACCACTTCAGCACTGTTATTTAAAAATATTCAGTTTAGCTTCTCTAATTAATACGTATTGGTGCCGGTGTTTGTTTGCATTGAGCTAGTAGCTTATTTTAAAATAGATTATTAAATCTGGCACACAACTGTCCATAACATCATTTTCTCAACATTTTATTTTTTAGCCAATAACACTTGGCTCTCAGTTTTGGTATTTTGCATGACCTTACCTCGGACTGCTGCAGATATGTTTGCTCTATTGACCTGTGTTATATCTCATAGTGGTGCTGTAAATTACTGCTTGTTATTATCGCTACAGTTCCTGAACATCTCTTGATAAACTGGGTTTAAACTTCCCACAGGAAGAATAAACATACATTGATCTGTCCGTTCATCTTTTTCATAGATTCAGTTTTCATAGTCATTTTTTTTGTTGGAGTAAGCCATGATGAATCCTGCTTTGATTTGTTTTTCTAAGGATTCTGGTGACTTGTAGGTCAACACGTTACACTGTAGAATTGTTTGGCTTCGTTAAGAGACGCGTATAGCCATGGCCACCTTGAGGGAAAAGTGCTATATTTATCCAATAAAGCGCTAGATGCTGTGACGTAATCTGGTACATAACTTTTCATTCCTTCCCATCTACTCAACATTTTGAATTTATTTCAAAGATTTAACTTCAGGCAAATACCTAAGGACCGGCAAAGTTTAATTTGATTCTGTTCAGCCAGTTTTGCGTTATGCTGTTACAAAATCTGGCTGGACAGACATACAGACAGACAGACATACAGTACAAGCAGATTTTTTTTCTGCTGAGAGGTACTCCAGTGTATGAAATGTAAATATATCATTGGAAGAGCGAGTTCTGATCAATGTACAGACACAACCTTTCTTTTATTTATATACAGTGGAACCTTGGATTACGAGCATAGTTCATTCCAGAAGCGGGTTTGCATTCCAAAACACTTGTAAACCAAATCAAATATTTCCATAAGAAATAATGAAAACTCAAAGAATTTGTTCCACAGCCCAAAAAAAATTAATACAGAAAAATAATTAATACAATATATAAAAGTAAAAATAAAACAAATTAACCTGCACTTTACCTTTAAAAAAAGTTAAAATAAATCCCAACAGATAAATGTTTCCATTTGTGTGTGTGTGTGTGTGTGTGTGTGTGTGTGTGTGTGTGTGTGGAATTAGCACCTTCCCTCGCCTTGGCTTACACAGTAAAACTCCTCCTCCCTCTCCCCACACACACACACAACGGAAACACTGTTTTAACGGGGAAAAAAAAGAAATCTCTCCAATGACACTCGCGTGAGCGCAGACTAACGGCATCACTGCTGTAAAGTAAAAAAACAAACAAACAAATGAACCAGCATCTTACCTTTGAAAAGAATCGCGACAGAGAAGAGTTTCTGTGTAGAGCAGAGTGTGTTTGTCTGTGTGAAGCCGGGTGGGGGGGGTGTAAAGACGAGAGAGTGTGTGTGTGTGTCTGTGTGTGTGTGTGTCACTTTGCTCTTTGTCTTTGCTCATCTTGCGGAACACTCGTAAACCGACTTACTCGCAATCCGAGGTTCCACTGTAGTTTTAAGGAATTTATAATGGAATCTAAACATACTTTTTTGGATAATTAAGGTTTCTTAGCATCCCAAAATGGTTCTGTGTGGCAGGTTTTCTGATACATACATCAGCGATAAATTTTTCCCCTGGGGGATCAACTGAAGAACCATCCCAAACTAAAGCTTTAACCCTCAAGACATGTAACCAGTGCACACTATTCCTCCCTCAAATGCAATCTAATCTGAATGTAATCTAACCTTTGCCAAATGTAGTTTAATCCTCTCCAAATGTACCCGTACCCTAAGCTCTGCCAAATCTACTATAAGTAGTTATACCATAATCCTTAAAAAATGTAGTCTAGCATGTGCCAAATGTACCCTGACTCTTTCTAAAAGTAATCAAACTCTCCTGAAATGTTGGCTAACCTTGCCAAATGTAGTGTAATACTTTCCAAATGTACCCTTATCTTTAGCCAAATGTATTCGAACTCTAGCCAAATGTACCATAATTCTTGCCAAAAGTGGGCAAATCCTCCTCAGATGTTCCCTAACCCTTGCCAAATGTAATCTACCCTTCTCCAAATGTACCCTAAACCTTGAAAAATGTCTACCACTTGCCAAATGTACTCTACCCCCTTGCAAATGTATTCTAACCCTCCTCAAATGTTCCCTACCCTGTGCCAAATGTAGTCCCTCTTCAAATGTTCCGTACCCTTTGCCAAATGTAGTTCCCTTAAAAAATTTAGTCTAACACTCGCCAAATGTACCCTAACTCGCACTTGCCAAATGTATTCGAACCCTACTTAAACGTACCCTATCACTTTCCATGTGTAGGCTAACACTTACCAAATGTTCTCTACTCCTTGCCAAAAGTGGCCTAACCCTCTCAGATGCATCGTAACATCCCTAAATGTATTCTCTTACCAAATGTATTTTAACTCTCCCCAACAGTTCCACTTGATGACTATAAAGATGGTGTTTTCAGCTGTTGATGGCAGTTTTTCTGTGATGGCTTGTGACTGCAGTAGCTAAATAATTTGGGACTGAAATTCCCAGAAATAGTTTTGTACCTGATTTTCCATGAACGAATGTCTATTTACTTAAATAACTTTTCCTGTTATATTGAACTTATAGCTGTATAGCACACAGATATGCCATGGCCTGTTTTATAGTCATACTGTACTATGTGATATCACCCAAAGGAGGATGGGTTCCCTGTTGAGTCTGGTTCCTCTCAAGGGTTCTTCATATTATTTTTTCAGGGTGTTTTGCCACAATTTTCTCGGCTTGCTCATCAGGGCCAATTTGATAATTATACTTAATACTTTTTTTCCTTAAAGTTTTCTAATTTATTTCCATTTTTTTATTTTTAAAGCTGCTTTGTAACAATGATCATCGGTAAAAACACTATAGAAATAAAATTCTATTGAATTAAATAGTCAAAATCTTTCCAAATGTTACCTAAATCTTTTTGGATGTTATCTAAACCTTGCCAAATAGTGCCCAAAACACTCTAAAATAACTCTAACTATACGTCTACAGAAGTCCCTTCCAAGTGTACCTTAAACCTAGCCTAAGCCTCCCCAGATATACCTTAACCCTGTAGACCCATCTTTAATGTTCTCTAAGTCTTCTTACGCATAGTTTAACCATCCACTATTATGGTCCACCCTGTGCCATATGTCATCTAACCCTCCTGAAATGTATTATAACCATCCTGAAAGGTAGTCTAACACTCATCAGTGTAGTCTTACCCTCCTCTAATGTAACCTAACACTTGCCTAAGTCCAAATCTCTTCAAATGTAGCCATATCTTTGCGTACCATAAATCTCCTCCAATGTAGTCTAAACCTTAGTAAACACAATCTAAGCCTCCGCAAAAGTATTCCAGTCCTTAAATTATAGTACCCTATGGTACTGTAATAGTAATTCGAGCCCCAAAAGTGGTCTATCACGTAAATACTGTATGGTAGCCGATCCCTTCTCAAACCTACTCTTACCCCATGAATCTTAAACCCTTAAACATGACTATTTCTGTGCCAAATGTATTACCCCAAATGTACACCATTTCCTCCCGAATGCATGCTCTTTGAATTATGTCAGCTTCAAATGTCATCTAATCTAAATGGGCCGGCGTCATTTTTACCTCAAATCGTTTCCACGTAGCCTGTCACTCCTTAAACGCATGCTACTATCCCAACCCAATGTTTCAGCGTGTGTGCTCTGTCTGCATCCTGATCCCGCCCTTATTATGTCAACTCCAAACTCACACCATCCTAATCCCAAATTATTGCTGTCTTTCCTAATGCAAGTGTAGTATTCCAAACCCAACACACTGTGTTACTGCCATCTACAGACAAAATTGTGTTGTTTTGTCACCCCTGCACACATCCACACTCATCACCCCTACTACTTCCACATTACATCCCCACATTTAAAACCTACACAACCAAACACACTGTAATCATAAAAATCATTATGCAGTTGCTTAAAATAGCTCAGGAATATTGTCTAAATACATCTGCAATATTCACAAAGTACTCTATACTCTGAATAAGAATGCCAAATATCTGCTCACATTTTTCTTCCTGTTCTGCAGATCAGTATCTTCATGACTCATCTGTCTAACTATGGGAACGATCGATTGGGTCTGTATACTTTCGTGAACCTGGCCAACTTCCTGAAGTGCTGGACCAATCTAAGACTGCACACACTCCCGCCTCTGCAGCTTGCACACCACTACTTTACCCTATTCCCTGAGCAAAGAAACCCACTCTGGCAGGTCTGTGCATGTGTGTGAACATGTGAGAGATGTTTGCATGGGCATGTGTGTGTATTCAGTACGTGTGTAATTAATTCTTTAAGTAGTCCTCAAAAAATATATGCCTATTTTGTTTTCCTGTTGCATTGATTCTTTTAAAAAGGTTTAGGGTTAGAATTATTTTTTATATACTACAAAATTGGGTGTTTTTTATTATATATATATTAATAACTTTATTTAAACCCATGTAGGGTGGTTATAGCTGATGGCACACTTTAACTTGTTATTATCATTCATCATTTATTTGCGTCTAAAGATGTCCTGCTACCTGAAATGGACATATGGTATGTATTGGATGTATTGACTGATAATATGTGTGTGCGTTTGTGCAGAACCCATGTGATGACAAGAGGCACAAAGATATCTGGTCTAAAGAGAAGACCTGTGACAGACTCCCCAAGTTTATGGTGGTTGGACCCCAAAAAACTGGTAAATATAGAAAATAGTATTCATTAATAATCCCTCATAGGATATTGTAAGAAGTTGGGTTCTTGTCCAATGCCAATGGAATTATCTATCTATCTATCTATCTATCTATCTATCTATCTATCTATCTATCTATCTATCAACATTTCCATTTTACAGGGAAACCAACATTCAAGACTCATCAGTAATAGTCATTAGGGACAGTCTTAACTTATAATTATTTGTTGAAGTGAATTCTTAATTTACACAATCATGCACTATAAAATCATGTACTTTCCATTCAGTCATTTCGCACATCTTTTTAAAAACCTGAACTGTAAGAATTTTGGCTAGGTTTTCTGGGTTGTCTATACAATGTCTATACAATTCCTAAAAAAACAAATTCTATAGAACCTCTATAGAAAAAACAAATGGAAATCATATAGTTTTAGTACTAAAGGTCTATATTATTTTCTAGAGCCAATTACATAGAACTTGGGTACTAAAGTTCCATAAACTTTGGAACTTGGAACATAAACTTTATATTAGAAACAAGAGTAAATTTTGTACCCAAGCTCTATAGAAATGGTTCTATAGAATCTTACTGAACAATATTACCCAAGGTTCATAGAAATTGTTCTACAGAATCCTGAAGACCTGTAGAACCCAATATCTATAGTAATGGTTCCAAAGAATCCTATATAATTTTATTATCCATGCTATATAGAAATGGTTCTATAGAATCCTATAAAAATGTTTTGAATAGAATCCTAGAATTGCTACCTATAGAGATTGTTTTCTATGGAGATGTTTTGTAGGGAAAAAATCTACAGAAATACAATTCGTTATAAAGTGTCCAATGAAAAATTTTGTGTTAAGGCTTTATTTTACTTGTGGACAGAAAATGATCATTCAGTTTACCTAACATTAGTAAAATTTCACTACCCTTTTTGAATAAAAACTCTCTGTAGAACCCATTTACAGAAACTTATCACTTTAGTACGAAATTATTATAGGATTACAGTATATAGACCCATTTCTATAGAAACCGTGTGTGATAGAATTTCCATTCATTCTCTAGGGAAATCCATTTTTGCAAGAGTCCATCACCTTTCTGTGAAAATAAAAACACGGCAGTCTCTCGTGTCGTGCCGCGCAGATCCCTTTAGTCTGGTGTGATCGAATTTGTTGTCGAGGGAGAAAGCAAACATTTGCCAGTATAATGGATGGAACGGCCAGTCTATGTTGGTTAGCGTTCAGCCTAGTCTGTACACCTCCTCAATTACCGTCCTTCTGTTTTCCCTTGCACTGCTTGCAGTGTCTCTGCACCACGGTGGCTGCTTTATACACACATTTCAACGGTATAATATCCAGAGTCTTGCAGTTAAAAAAGCATAAAAAGACACCATCCTGTGCTACCATTTTGGAATAACACACGTAGGTAGATCTCACGAGATGACGCTGGCTTCCTGCCAGCACCTGTAATGATATGTTGCACAGTATGAGTTTTAAAGAAATCTATAGTCTATCAAAGCCTGAACAACTTTGTTGGCAAGGATAAGAAGAGCTCTTGTGGAACTTGCAGATATTTTATATAACTGTAGAAATTAGAGAATTCTGATGGGATTTTGTTTAAAAGTAAATATTATACAGTCGTGGCCAAAAGTTTTGAGAATGACACAAATATTAGTTTTCACAAAGTTTGCTGCTAAACTGCATTTAGATCTTTGTTTCAGTTGTTTCTGTGATGTACTGAAGTATAATTACAAGCACTTCATACGTTTCAAAGGCTTTTATCGACAAGTACATGACATTTATGTAAAGAGTCAGTATTTGCAGTGTTGGCGCTTCTTTTTCAGGACCTCTGCAATTCGACTGGGCTGCTCTCAATCAACTTCTGGGCCAAATCCTGACTGATAGCAACCCATTCTTTCATAATCACTTCTTGGAGTTTGTCAGAATTAGTGAGTTTTTGTTTGTCCACCCACCTCTTGAGGATTGACCACAAGTTCTCAATGGGATTAAGATCTGGGGAGTTTCCAGGACATGGACCCAAAATTTCAACGTTTTGGTCCCCGAGCCACTTAGTTATCACTTTTGCCTTAAGGCACGGTGCTCCATCGTGCTGGAAAATGCATTGTTCTTCACCAAACTGTTGTTGGATTGTTGGAAGAAGTTGCTGTTGGAGGGTGTTTTGGTACCATTCTTTATTCATGGCTTTGTTTTTGGGCAAAATTATGAGTGAGCCCACTCCCTTGGATGAGAAGCAACCCCACACATGAATGGTCTCAGGATACTTTACTGTTGGCATGACACAGGACTGATAGGTAGCGCTCACCTTTTCTTCTCCGGACAAGCCTTTTTCCAGATGCCCCAAACAATCGGAAAGAGGCTTCATCCGAGAATATGACTTTGCCCCAGTCCTCAGCAGTCCATTCGCCATACTTTTTGCAGAAGATCAATCTGTCCCTGATGTTTTTTTGGAGAGAAGTGCCTTCTTTGCTGCCCTTCTTGACATCAGGCCATCTTCCAAAAGTCTTGGCTTCACTGTGCGCGCAGATGCGCTCACACCTGCCTGCTGCCATTCCTGAGCAAGCTCTGCACTGGTGGCACTCCGATCCCGCAGCTGAATCCTCTTTAGGAGACGATCCTGGCGCTTGCTGGACTTTCTTGGACGCCCTGAAGCCTTCTTAACAAGAATTGAACCTCTTTCCTTGAAGTTCTTGATGATCCTATAGATTGTTGATTTGGGTGCAATCTTAGTAGCCACAATATCCTTGCCTGTGAAGCCATTTTTATGCAACTCAACGATGGCTGCACGCGTTTCTTTGCAGGTCACCATGGTTAACAATGAAAGAACAATGATTTCAAGCATCACCTTCCTTTTAACATGTCAAGTCTGCCATTCTAACCCAATCAGCCTGACATAATGATCTCCAGCCTTGTGCTCGTGAACATTCTCACCTGAGTTAACAAGACGATTACTGAAATGATCTCAGCAGGGTTCCGTTCTTTGTACGTCGCTTGAAACATCCAAGATGAATTGACAGATCTAAGATGAGATCATCGCGCTAATTACGCTGCGGCTAAGTCGGTTCTTCGAGCGCACCTGTTGTTGATGATTGTATAGCTGGATTGAGTTGTCTAGGATTATTGTGCGTTTGTTTTGTGCAATATGCATCGATAGTAGAACTCGATTTTTTTTCTCAAGCGGAGCAAGAGCTTTTATTACAGGGTTATGGAGAATTTCAAACTTTAATAAAGATAATTTAAAGTAAAAGTAATTATTAAATACGTGAGTGCTGCCATGTTACATGTTGTGTATGTATGTATGTGTGTCTGCATATATATACTCTCAAATCCTATTTGTATTAATTTAAAGTTAGCTGAACAAATTTGATATTTTAAGTAATCAGAAGTACTTGAATAATAGTTACTGTCACCTCAAAGTTCCACCAACTTAAATCTAAAGTGCACTGGTGGCTCAGTGGGAGGTGTCTCGCTTGCCATGTGAAAGACCCAGGTTCGATTCCCGCGCTGGATTGAATGTACTTTATTTGCAACAAATTAAAATATGTCTGTTCTTAAAATTGGAAACATCATTACTTAAAAAAATATGTAACTGATTACCTCAAATATTTTGAGTTTTTCCGACTTAATCGGGTTTACAGTGTAAAAGTGAAGTAGAAGAACAAGTATAGTAAGAGGTATATTGTCATGCTGTGCTAAAGGATTTTGTCTATCACGCAATACTATCACTATTTGTCTATCACGGAATTTGAAAAACTTTGCGTATAATCCTGACACCTTCAGTAACCGGTTGCTCCCTCATAAACGGACAAGACATGGCTGCGACAGATTTGAGAAAATTACCTCCACTTATATAGATGCAATCGGGGGATATTACATTTGGGGGATTGTTACATATTATTAGACACACACGGAGATTAACACACGAATGATGACCACAGACACACACATGTATACATATACTATATTTACGTTTAAATACATCCATGCAAGATACTTTTCTTTTCCCATGTGAGTCAGTCCGCGTCAGTCAGTCATGCTCTTTAACCAATCAGATGTAATCTCGCCATTTCAGCCAATCATAACCTGCCAGGAGCGAGGCCTAAATCCTATTTACATGAAATAAACCTGCTCCCGAGCAGGTTTAAGCTTACGGACATGTTGCTATGACAGCAAGCGCGAGATTCGCTTCGAAGAACGAAACAATCCAAGATCAGGACAAATCCACAACAATCAAATCCAGCTAACTGAATTAGCGACGTACGAAGAACGGACCCCAGGTCCTTTAATGACAGCAATGAAATGCAGTGGAAAGTTTTTCTCAGGATTAAGTTAATTTTCATGGCAAAGAAGGACTATGCAATTCGTCTGATCACTCTTCATAACATTCTGGAGTATATGCAAATATAAAAACTTAAGCAGCAACTTTTCCAATTTCCAATATTTATGTAATTCTCAAAACTTTTGGCCACGACTGTATAAACAAAGTAAAGGTTGCGTAGAATGTATGCCTTCTCAAACATTGTCTAAAGTTCTAGGGATTCCAAGTTGGAATTCTCTACAACATCTACAGTAGACGTTCTGCTGTAAAAGTGAAGCTCTATGGAATGAACTTCTATAGACCAACGTAAAGAGACTATTAACATTATTAAAATTATTATGAAATGATATTGAATTACAGAACATTTTTGTAGAGAATTTTGATTTGAACTGTCTTGAAATCCACAATGTCAAAAGCAAGGACAGGTAAATTTAGTCATGGATTCTCGGTCAATAGAGAAAAAATCGATTTCAAAACAAAAAAATCAGAAAAGTAGATCAGCATCACTATCTCTTTCACATTCCGACAGTGTTGCGCGGTTTGTATTTTTTTAATGCTGTTTAACAGTAGGATTTAAATGTGCCTTTCATATATTAGATGTTGCTTGTGTATAAAAACAAAGATAAACACCTCTAATGTTGTGTACAAATGACAAAATCCTATTACTGACTAACAAGCCTAATTTAACAGTGGGAATCAACCATCTGTCTGTTTGGATTTTTTATTTTTTTGTCCTCGCTGGGATTTCCTAATGCTCATGTTAAATTATTTTCATTACCGTCTGTTTGTGCACAGCACTTAAACGCGGATGTCTTTTAATTTCAAAGCGATTTCACATTACAGCACCGTAATATATATTTATTGTGCGTACACATTGCGATCCCCTCAATTGCGCACTCGATTCTCACAATTCACCACGAACTGTAAAAGTTGCAGCGCGTTTCCTAGCGCAAGGCTTCAAGGCTTTGTGTGTGTTTGAGAGTGTGAATGTGTGAGCTGTTGTTCACCTTGATCCCCCCTGTCACATCTCACCTTGTACAGCACGGATGAAAGTGCAGCAAGAGACATTAGATGCACTGAAGGAGAACAACACAGACTCACTTGGGGGGAGAGATGGAGAATCAGAAAGAGGGCGAAAAAGAGAGAAAAGGCGTGAACGGAAAGAAAAAAAAAGAGCGAGTGCCGGTTCTTTCGCTGTGTGGAGTTGTCTAGCTAAAGGAGTTTGATTGGTGTCAGGACACCAGAGTAGTTAGACAGTTTGTGCTTTGAGCTCACAAACTTATGAAACACTCGCTCACCCACTCTCGTTCTGACACGCACAAACAGATACTCGCAGATACCACGCTCGCTAGCTCCCACACACACAAACACACACACACACACACACACACACACACACACACACACACACACACACACACACACACACATTCATATCCTGTCTTCTTTCACAGGAACATGCATACATAGATACGATACATATACATACATATTTGTCCATAATGACTTGCCCAACACATTCAGACACACATTTACGCCCACAGCTGAAAAATCCATGCTGCAAATAGAGTATTGATTTCAGCCCATTCTCCGTTTCCTTCTCTCTCCATCTTTTGGCTTTATTTGTCGAGTCCATGTAGCGCACTTAAACATATTACACTATCATTATCCGCGCAGGGCCTCATCTATCCTTGTTATGCGTCTCGTCCTTCTGGTTCGCAGGCACCACGGCGCTCTACCTTTTCCTCCTGATGCATCCGTCCATCTCCAGCAGTTTCCCCAGCTCCAAGACCTTCGAGGAGGTGCAGTTCTTCAACACCAACAACTACCACAAAGGCATTGACTGGTAAAACTAGCTTTTGTATTTGTGCATTTGTAGGAGAAAGCACTGATATAAAAATGTAAGGGGTAATTCATAATTTATTTCAGGCTTTTCAGGTAGGGGTGTCATTCATAGTTTTTCTAAGCAAGATTATCTGGCTAGTTTTATCATTACAAGCTTTTGTTAAAAAAAAAAAAAAAAAAAATTCTGGCCCTGAAATAAAGTCTGTATGATGGACAGTCTCAAAAGAGTCAGTTGAGGGTAAAATAGGAGCCTTGTTAATGTCCTTGCTATTGAGAGTTCACCTCACACGCACCAAGCGGCTTTAAAACCTACTAATGGCTCCTTTAATGTGCTGTTCTGGTACAGAGAATGTCAGTGACGTACAGTAACATGAAGGCAACTATGACTTTATTATGAATGCACTCTTTGATATAATAGAATCACATTGACAGCATGTAGCCGTCCTAATCACTATTGCTGATCAATGACGTTAATCAATGCTAATTAGGATTACACATATATGTATTCATGTCAAACTGAGACTTGTGACTTTATGTATAGTACACTGATGAGCTGCAGTAAAATATCTGAATGGTGCAAACATTTTAAAGAAGGCTGGGCGTCCAGAACAATGCCTGCAGTCGCTCCCATCAACACTCAGCGTGTGGAATACCTGATCCTTAAAAATCTACTTGTCGCCAACTACTACTAATAATAATCTCTTTATATTACAAACATTTAGGTATGTGACTTTCTTAAAAATCCTGTCTGGTTAGCTCCCTTTTTTGTGCTAGCTAGCCAGTGCTAATCAGCGCTAAGATACATTTATTAAAATCCTCTCAGGATAGATTTTAGATTGTTACTGTAGCTCGTTAACTAGGTGGATTTAATCATGGAATTAAATAAATATGTATTAACTTGTGGAGGAGACGAACTCTACACACAATCATTCACCAGCAGAACTCAGCTGGCAGTTATTGCCACATCCCTTATATATTCCTGACCTCACGCCAGGCCATTTCTACATGTTTGTGCCATTACAAGCAGTTCCTGGGAGGCCAGCATTTCAAACATTAAGTAGGCAATTAAGCAGTCATGGCTCCTGCGTACTGAGAAAACTTTCTTTCTATGGTATCCAAACACTACTGAAACCCGAGGATAAGTGCACTTAGTGTAACAGGGGATTATATAGAGAAATAAATGTTTTTACAAAAAACAAAAAATAACTCTGTTCTGTTAAAAGTCCCGGTTTGACTTGAACACCCCTCATAATTTGTGATATAGTACTATATAATGTTTAACTGATTTAAGTGACGTGTGTGTGTGTGTGTGTGTGTGTGTGTGTACCTTTTGTACCTCACAAAGGTACATGGAGTTTTTTCCAGTTCCATCAAACGTCAGTACGGACTTCCTGTTTGAGAAAAGCGCTAGTTACTTCCCTTCGGAGGAGACGCCTAAACGAGCTGCTGCCCTTTTGCCCAAAGCCAAAATCCTCACCCTGCTCATCAACCCGTCTGACAGAGCCTACAGCTGGTACCAGGTACCCTTTTCAACCACACCAAGAAACTAACCAATGTACAATCTCCAACACAAACATTTTATCTGTGTGTGTGTGTGTGTGTGTGTGTGTGTGTGTGTGTATACAGTATGTGTGTAGGTGTGAGGGTTCTTTGCTGCAGTAGGTTAAAGAGGAGCTGGTTAAACTGGGGATCGATGCAGTGAGGAGCGAAAGTCAATGCCACATTAGATTACCATCAGCACACTCTCTGCCTTTTAAGCTCACTTATTGAGCTCATTCAGCAGGATATATTGTGTGTGTGTGTGTGTGTGTGTGTGTGTGTGTGTTTTGCACATTTCCATCATGATAATGCTAACAGTTCTAATTAAATGTAGTAAAAAAATATTTTAAAAAAGGCGTATTAGCGTATTAGGCGTATTAATTAGTATTAGCTAACTAGATCCCTATGTCAGGAAATTATAGCTAGCTAGCTGCTTTGATGACAAAAAAAATGCTTCTTCTTACAATATACTACTATATTAAATAGATGCTCTAGGTGCTATTTCCACACTTTTGTACAGTTTAATTTTGTCTTGGGTTGCCTTTTTTGGCTTCTACTACATGTATAAATCTAAAAACAAATGCTTCTGAGTAGGCGTCTAGAGTTTAAGAGGATTGCACTCAGAGGTTAGCCAGCTGGTTATAGAAATAAACTTTCATGGACATTTGACATTTGACAAATCCTGTCAGAAAACACATCATGTTTGTTTGTGCTTTAGCTAGCTTGTGTTAGCAGGATTTTTTTTTTTTTAATGTGACTTTAAATCCTCTCAGAATGTTAAGAATACCTTAATGCTTTGAATGTTATGTAAATAATAATAGTACTACTACTAATAATAATAGTAATAATAATAATATTACAAACATTTAGGAATGTGACTTTCTCAAAAAGCCTGTCAGGTTAGCTCCCTTTTTTTGTACTAGCTAGCCAGTGCTAGTCAGCGGTAAGATACATTTATTAAAATCCTCTCAGGATGGATTTTAGATTGTTAGCTCGTTAACTAGCTGAATTTAATCATGGAATTGAATAAATGTGTATTAATGTGACTTGAATTTAATCCTGTGAGGTGAAATCATATAGATAGCTGTCTAGGATTAGCAGTGAAAATCTTTAAGTTTTAGAAATATCACTTCAACAAAACTCTAAAGTTTGCTTAGATTAGATGATACAATGTATTACCTGTTTTTGAATTTTACTTTTAAAAAGTCTCTCAGAAACCATCATCATGTTAGCTAGCATACTAGATAAATAACATGTTAGCTAGAATATAGTGCTAGATTATAATGTATATATATTGACTTTCTCAAAAATTCTGTTAAATTGGTTGTTGTTTGCTACTGTAGCTAGCTAAGGTTAGCCATAAAGACATTTATGAATATGACATATACATGTAATCCTTTAAAAAATTCTGTCAGGCTAGGCTAAGTATTGTTTTGATGCATTTGAATGTTTGAAACATGTTTGAAGTAATCCTGTCAGGATTGTTTTGTTTTTTCGAATTTGTTAATTCTCAAATAGTGCGCACACACACACACACACACACACATACACACACACACAACAGATTGACCTCATTACTCATAAAAGCTGTATGTATAAGCTGTATGTATCTTTATACCTTTAAAACCAGCTGTAAACAAAACTTTACAGTAGTGTCAGTAATAAAGCACATTTGGTTCTTCTCTAGGATGTGGTGGGTTCTGCGAGGCGGAGTGCGGACAGAGAGAAGGGGGATTTTAAGAGAGAACGGCAGAGATGGAATGAGTGAAAGAGGGAGAGGGGGGAAAAAATCTCATCAGCAGCATGCCTCAGGAGGTCCTAGCATGCGATGATTACCAGCAGCGAGAACATGGAAAAGAGAAAGAGCTTTCGATCCCATTTCCCCTCTTAATAAGTGTGTGTGTGCGTGTGTGTGTGTGTGTGTGTGCGTGTGTTACCCAAAAATGGATGTTTGGCCTTGTAGCGCTTTTTGCATTAGTATGTCCGTTCCTAAACTTTGTCCGTAAACTTTGCGGTTTTGTTTAACTTCTGGTACCCTCATAACGCACTCTCTTTCCTTCTTTCCTTTGTCTTGTTTCTGTTGCCATGGCAGCACCAGAGGGCCCATGAGGACCGGGCAGCGCTTCGTTACAGCTTCTACGAGGTGATTTCGGCTAATCAGCACGCTCCATCAGACCTGCGGTCCCTGCAGAACCGCTGCCTCATCCCTGGGCTCTATTCCACACACCTGGAGAGATGGCTCACCTACTACCCACCTGGCCAGGTACACACCCATACACATGGCAGCCCCAGGTGGCTTCCTGATTTCCTCACATCTGTCGAAAGCATGCTACTCGAGAGTGAATCCCTTTCGCACATGCAGTTTTCCGGCTTCATCAGGACCAGAATAAAGCACTCAGTGAAGATGAATGAATAAAAAATGAATGGAAGTTTATTGGAGATCCATCTATGAAGTACAAACACATATGTGGACATAGACTTTCTCAGAACCTGTAATTAATTTGTGTGTGTGTGTGTGTGTGTGTGTGTGTGTGTGTGTGTGTGTGTGTGTGTGTGTGTGAAGTTGATGATAATAGATGGCCAGCAGCTGAGGAACGATCCAGCGGCCGTGATGGACGAGGTGCAGAAGTTCCTGGGCGTCTCTCCTTACTTTAACTACTCACAGGCTCTTACGTGAGTTCAAGCAGCGCACACAAATACATACACACACATGCACACACGTATTTTTTTTAAATAACATAAGGATAGATCTGTAACTCTCATTTGATAACTAACTATGAGATCACCGACTAATGCGAGTATCTCAAATATAAGGGATTAATGTTGGACCTGAACACAGAATTTCTCTTCACCAGAAGCCTGTAATTAAAAACAACTCATTAAGCATTTCCTCCTCTCTCCTGCCCTCCCTTTCTTTCTTTGTGTCTCTCTTCATTCTGTTTAATTAAGAGACGTTGGCAGCTCTGTTCTCTAGTGGCTCTCTAAGGCTCCTAGAGCCAATACAGGAAAACACATTTATATGACAATCAGTAGCTTGCCAAAAAATGATTCACAATCTACAACTCTCTCTCTCACACACACACACACGCACACACATGCACACACATGATTTAGCTAAGAAACAGCACACATAAAGTCTTTCAGCACTTTTTTTTATTGGCCTACATTTAAGTAGGAACTAATAGAACCAATAGTATGTACATACAGTACACACTAAAAATTTTTTTTTTTTTTATGTATGCATTTTTGAGCTTTCAGAAGCATCTTGCCTGTTTTATTTGTCAATCTGGACAGGATAAAAAAGCCTTAGATTGATTTGTATGAAAAAAAAAAAAAAACGCTATTCTTGTTGGTTTCTCATAGGGCATATTATCTAAAGATGTTATATTCACTTAGGGCTGAAAATTAGCACTCACCTCCTGATACGATATTATCATGATACCCCGGTATACCGATTCGATTAAAATTGCGATAAAATCGCAAAGTATCACGATTTTGTAAATATTCAAAGGAAGGGTTTAGCAACCAAAATAGCAAACAATTCACTCCTACCACAGGATGAAAATGTGTAAATAGTTCTGAGTGCACCACCTGCAGGATTATAGAGAAACAATGACGTGTTAAATCTTCAAACACCTCCAACTTAACTTGATACTGAGAGCGAGCTAAATGTCTGCGAGCACGCGGGCAAGTGCGGCTTCAAACGCAGACACATGCGCCTTCAAACACGTGATTTTTGACTAATTATCGCTCACAGTGTTTTGAGACTGGTGTAAGAGTGTGTAATGAGCGGCATTGAGACTAATTTGCTCACAGAGTTTTTAGACTAATTTGCTCACATTGATGGAGAAAAAGGAAGATTGGAGGCTTTTAACAATTTTTGATAATGTAATGATATTGCTTTTATACAACAATTTATATATATATATATATATATATATATATATATATATATATATAACTTTTTATAAATAAATTAGCGTTCTATTTTTTTATGTATTCAGTTATTTTGTTTCACCAACACATCTCATGACTATAATTGGTGGAACAAACTGGTGGAGGTGGCGACAGACAGTTAGTGTAATTAACAGCGTTGTAAGTAGTTTTAAATTCTTAAACTATGGAACTACGTAGCCAAAGGGTGAGGACAATAAATCCTGGTGGTGTTGGACAAGCATGAGAACTCATGAGAATGAGGTTTACTTTATATTTCCACTTATTCAACTTTAAAATATTGGATAACTTTCGGGTACCAGGGTTGAATTTCAAATAGCGTTAATTGGAAAACCAGTGTGCTATGGTTTTAACTAAAGTTAGAACCCCTTGTTCCACACCTACAGTAATTATGGCCTTGATTAGGGGTTAGAGAGGGATTTGGGTTTCGACCTTGTGATAGAAGTTAGGAGCTTTGTCGCCATAAGCAAAATAATTAAATAAATAAAAAACACAGACGGTTCAAGAACCAACTTGGAATGAATTAAAAGCAATAACTGGTGACACAAAGTGTTGTTTATGATTACAAAATATTATCAGATGTGTTTTCTTGCTAAAAGTGCTTTTTGAATGTGGGTTTCAAAAAATTTTTTACAGTCAAGTTTAAGCTTTGTGTTGTGTTAAACCTCACATTTTATTACTTGTTCTTAGTTTTATTTTAATTTTGTGATCATAGAAATTTACTGTAATGTTATGAAATAGGAGACAATGGCATTCTTTCCACTAACAGGCATACCGCGCATCTAAAATAAAAAGTATGTCTCCTGGGTTATAACAGAGCACAAGATAAATGAATAAAGATTAATGAAAAGCCAAATACAGTGGAACCCTCGGATTGCGAGTGATGCAATTTGCAAACATTCCGCAAGGCGAGCAAAGATTTTTAAAAGCTTTTTGACTTGTTGACTTGCAGGTTCATTTGACTTGCAGGTTCATTGTGAGTTGCAGGTTCATTTGTTTTATTTTTAATTTATATTTTGTATTAATTATTTTGGACTGTGGAACGAATAATTTGAGTTTCCACTATTTCTTATGGGAAAATCCTATGGGATTTGGTTTACAGGTGTTTTGATATACGAGCTCGCTTCCAGAGCAAATTATGTTCGTAATCCAAGGTTCCACTGTAGGTACTTGAAAAAAGGGATCATAAAGGTAAGGACATGCATGCATATACAAAGAGAGAAACTAACTTCTAAAATGAAATGAGACCATGTACACACAAAATTTCAACCTTAAAGTTCTTAATTTCAATCACGCTTTTAGTTTTAAATATTGTTCTTCCAAGACTTTAAGTGTTATTAATGTTACAGTGAGCTTCACAAAATACCAATCACAAACTAGGATTTTTTATTCTTTTTTAAGTTTTATTAAACAACACCTGATTGTGGGGTTGAAAAATTTTGTTTATTAATGTGAACATCGATGTGATTCCATTTAACTCAGTGTTTACTTGCAGATCTCAAATGATGGATTAAGCGCTACAACTAAAAGGATTACAACAGTTTGAGGAAATGTGCAGGAAATCCCCAGTGTGGATCTCAGATTTAGAGTAAAAGAAAAAATAAGTCAGTGTGCATATATGTGTGTGTGTGTGTGTGTGTGTGTGTGTGTGTGTGTGTGTGTGTGTGTGTGTGTGTGTGTGTGTGTGTGTGTGTGTGTGTGTGCGTGTGTGTGTAAGGAAAATATGCACTGGCAGGATTGATCGTGCTTTGGGGTGTTTGTACTGTACTTTAGTTCAAGCGTTCACGTGTAATCTGTGTTTACAGCTCAGGCAGCAGACTAATTAACACCCCGTCCCACACTTCCCATCACACCCCCACACCCCCCACGCAGTGTTTATCAAACCGACCATGTCGCCTCTGACAGCGAGACAAGGTTACGCCTGACATCTGTCAGCCTCAGCGTGTCTCTGTGTGTGTGTGTGTGTGTGTGTGTGTGTGTGTGTGTCCTATATGAGGTGGATTTACTTCTCGAAATGACATGACATGATTGAGCTCTCATCCCTCATTTCTCTCTCTCCGTCTCTTCATTTCTGTCTCGGCAGATTCGATCCTCAGAAGGGGTTTTGGTGTCAGCTGCTGGATGGAGGCAGAACTAAGTGTCTGGGCAAAAGCAAAGGTCGCAAATATCCTCCTATGGATGCCGAGGTAAAAAAATAAAATAGCCAAGCACCGTGTTGCTAGAAATGACACTTGGTCCACTTTCTGCATATTAAAACATCTAGTATGTTCACACTGTGCTGAAATAATGTCACGCTGCCACTTTGGATCGTGCTCCTTGTTTATAGCCCAATTATGTACACATTACGTTCTCCTTTTATGGCCAGCAGGTGCAACGGATCAGGCTCATTTCACACAGGTTGATATGAAAGCTGTAACCGATCCACGAGCTCGGTTTTGTGCTGCGGTATAATGCAGTCGAGAAACACTGAAGACTTTCTGTTCAATTTTATACAGAAATAAAAGCCAGCAAGGAGGGACGATTAATATCATTATCTTATAAAATATAACTGCATATTGACAATAATGGCATTCTAGCTGCTAGCGTATTGCCGTTAGTCATACTAGCGACTCTTAAATTGATGTTTTAATACAATTCTAAACTGACCTGACAGACAAATGTAGTATTGCAATGTACTTATAAATTAGATTAGCTAGAAAATTGAAAAATCCAAATACAACCGCTGTGCTGATTGCCTCTTTCGATGCTGCAGCTCCACTTGGTGCCATTTTTAGAAACGACAAACTTTCCCTCCTTAAGCAAAAGTTCAACAATAACAAATACAAACATGTGGCGATCCCGTCCACAAAACTGCTAGCAACTGCCAAGAACTAGCAGAAAAATGGCTGTGTTAACATGCTGCGTCATGTCTTAAAGGTCCCGTATTTTCCTGTTTGTGTAACAAGTTAACTCAGTTCTTAGGAACCGTGTGTTTGAGTTCTCCAGATGAAGAAAACGATTCCCGTCTCTGTGTGCATGGAGTTTGCATGTTCTCCACGTGCTTGTTGGGCTTCCGCCAGGTACTCCGGTTTCCTCCCACAGTCCAAAGACATGCAGATTAGGCTGATTGGTGTTCCCAAATTGCCCGTAGTGTGTGAATGAGTGTGTGTGTGTGGATTGGCACCCTGTCCAGGATGCACCCCGCCTCGTGCCTTAGGTCTCCTGGGATAGGCTCCAGGCCCCCCGTGATAAAGCGATAAAGGAAATGAATGAATGAGTAAGTAGTTCCCTTTGAAGATAGCTCAAGCAAACCAAATTTTGGGCTTTATTTATTATAAAACCCAATCTAGAAGCTTTTTATAATAAAACTTGATGTTCAGCACACCTGGTGATGTTTGCTCAGACCTCTTCAAGAAAAAACAGGATTTGGGATGAAATGTCGTGTGAATCAAGGCGTAAGAATGACTGACATTTACAGAAGACATCAAGCACAGTACGATGATGAGACTCTTACTGTACTGTAACTGCCATAATACATTCGAACGGTGCAAGCAATTTGTAGAAAGCTGTGCATCCGTGATAGACAATCCCGGCAGAGGTGGCTCGGAGGTGGCTTCACTGCAGCCGTTCCCGTGAAAATTCAGAGTGGACCGCCTGAACCTTAAAAAATCGATGATGTGGTGGTGGTGACGCATCTGTTGGAACTGTGCACACACAATCGTTCACCACCACCACTTGCATATTAAAGGGACTTGGCTGGGAGTTATTGCTACATTCCGCATACAGTCCTGACCTCCTACCAAGTTCCTGGGAGGCCAGCGCTTGAGAATAAGAAATGAGAATGATAAAACTTTCTATCTTGATGGTATCCAATTGCAAGCACTAGTGAGAAGCAGGGATAGGTCATTAGTGTAGTAGGGGATTGTATAGAGAATGAAAGTCTTCCATGGCTGAGAGAAAGCCGTTTGGAAAACTCTCTTTGGCCTTCTGGTCTACGCTCCATGTTTGTGTTTATGTAGCGATCCTCCTGAGAGCGTGACCCTTATTTAACTCTGTTCTGGACTTCATGTTGTAGGGTGCGCTTTAATGTAACTTCATGAAGGTTCCGATGCTAACTCTTTGTTTCTTTGACTGGAAAAGTGGGCGATATCAATCGATTTTAAAAATCGATAATACTGTAAATTCAGCTCCAACTGTAGCTGATAGAGACCAATCCTAAGTGATAATGATGATGACGATGATGTGGAAATAGCTGTAGTGCCCTCTAGTGGAAAGAATAAAATAAATCCCTTGCCTTTAAAATTTTTTTTTCTTAAATCGAACACGCTTGCTATGTATCTTATCTAAGCGCAGATTCCACTGCAGCCAGCCAGCAGCGTGGTACTTTGCAGGTAGAGAATTCACACAGGATATGACAAAAAGGAGTTACATAATCCACATTTGTGCTTGTTACATAAAACAAAAATCGATTTCTGAGATCCTCATGAAACACATTTATGAGCGCTGTCCGCCTATCACACCTAATCCTACACAGCCCAGGGTTACAGCACACTGTTGTCGCCTCCTGTGAGAAGACATTATGCCGTTTGTGTGTGTGTGTGTGTGTGTGTGTGCGCACCATTTATGACCGTGTATGACACGAGCACACATTCGTTTGAATACATTTTTAATTGAAGTCATTTTCATGATTAAACATGACACCCTCGTGGGCGTAGACCAGCTTTTTAATATTAAAAAATTTAATAGCTCTAAATAAATAATAGAGTTTATATATATATATATATATATATATATATATATATATATATATATATATATATATATAACCTCTCACTCTCAGTATGTGTGTAACTGTGTGTGTGCCTGCACGTGTGAGGACACAGCAGCAGTGATATAAGACCCATCTGTCTGTTCGTCTCTCGGCCATTTTTCTTCATTTTCGCGCTCGTCCCTCTCTCGTTTCTCTCCGTCTCTCCGTTTCTCTCTCGTCTCGAATGTGGATCTCCGCATGACAATCAGCAGCTCACAGGGTCTCACTCACACTCACTCACACTCACACTCTCTCACACACACACAGCACAGTTTCATAAGCACATGATAAAGCTGTTCACAACAAGATGTTAAACAGCATCAGGGTGTAGCAGCTGTTACTTGTAACATTTATGATAAAACAGTAAAATTCTGAATAACGGGACAAAGACAGACGGAATGTTAAATATTATTTCTGCAAATTTGAAGATATCGATTTGAGATTTCCTTTTTCATGGGAATTTTTTGTCTTTACAGCAGGCTGAAATGATGTTATATTACATACAGTAGTATTATATTTAGACAGACTGATATTGTGAGACTTTGACACTCAATGAGACACATTTCTCTCTCTCTCTCTCTTTCTTTCTCACCACAGTCTCGTCTCTTCCTCTCTCGCTTCTACCGGGACCATAACATCGAGCTGTCGAAGCTCCTCCACAGACTCGGTCAACCTCTCCCAGCGTGGCTACGTGAGGAACTACAGAAGGTCAGGTAGCATTTATTCCTCTGACCCTGCCAGGTCAAAGGTCAAGGGTCATGACCACAAAGGACACTCTATCTGGAGGCAGGGAGGGAGAGAGCTGGACTGGAGGCCAGTGTGTGATGCTGCTGAGCCTGAAAATCTGGATTGTTGGAGTGATTCTGAAAAGGCAATACATGAAATGAGAGCGAAAGTGAGAAAGTGTTGTAGAGGGAAAGAGAAAAGAGAGAGACAGAACACGTGTGAATGCCTGGCCCTAGATGTCCTGCAAGAACAGGTTTTATTCCATCATTTATCCAAATCCGAGTCCAAAGCAAATGATGCAATCTGTCAGTTTCCTCTCAAACTACTAAATAATTGCACTCGCTTTTTTTTTCTTCTCCCCAGTCCCAAACGTGTATTCTTATTTTAGAAGGATAAATCAGAAAGTTTTGGCACCCTCCTGAAATAAAAAATCCATACTCAGTGATGGATGTCTCTGCTGTCAAAACGCTCTGGTCATCGTCTTCATCACACGCACAAGTCGCAAGCAAATCCAACAACACCTTTGTTTTTCCTCTGACATGATCACTGCTCGTGAACTCGAACTCTTTAGGAAACGACGGGCAAGAAGAAAGCTGCTGGGTAACGGAGCACCGCTTTTAGATGCCCTCGGACCAAGCGACAGAAGATTTATTCTGAATTAACACTGAATGGAACGTTCACTGATGATGCAATGCTGAGAGTAGTGTGTGTGTGTGTGTGTGTGTGTGTGTGTTCCCTGTGTGAAAGTTTCCTGCTCTTTGTTTGACTTTTTGCTTCATTTGAGCAGAGCCACTCTGGAAATGTACAGAATATAATTATAAATATGTATTAAACACTGGAAATATGTTTTAATAACACCGTAATATTCTCGTGATTTCTTCTTTGTTTAAACACTCCACTGTGAGATGTTTCTTTCGCAGTTTTGGAAGGAGTCTCCGGTATTAGTGCTTTGGAACAGTATTAGTCATGTGACATTTTTTTTCTTTAAAGAACTAAAGGCTAGTTAACGTAAGTAATACCAGGAACTAACTTGCTTTATAGGCTAATTACTGTTGTATACAACAGAGTATACTATATATACAGTAGGTTTAACAGTGCTAGTGGTAGTGGTGGCTCAGCAGATAAACGCTCTGGTTTCCAGACTTCCATGGTGGATACTTGAGTAAGACCCTTAACCCTGTCTGCTCCAGGGGTCCTCTGACTGCAGACCCTAAACAAGGAAAAGAATTTCACTATGCAGTAATGTATATATGATAAAATAAAGGCTGAATGTAACTTTTTGTTAATGGAATAAAGTAAAATCTACAAACCGATATACAGTACTGTGCAAAAGTCTTAGGCACATTCGAGCCATGGACCAGGCTGCGGATAATTTGGTAATTTGTTGGATAATCGGTTTCTAAAGAGTGTTTTATTTTTGAAGAATGATCAGATCATCTCCCATTAATTTCCATCTGTACCTCTTTCTTGTAGTCTCTCTCAGCGTTCATGTCCGATAAAAATGGTACAAAATTCATTAAAAGAGGTCTTCTTTGAAATGTAAGACTACCAACAAAACTGATTATTAATTATTCAAATTAAAATGAATAAAATAATAAAATAAATTAAAATGATTAAAATGAATACATTTCTTATTTTTAAAAGAAAATACCAAGAGTCCTGTCTAAATTAGAGGTTTATCGCAACAGGTGATTCACACGCTCCAAGCCGAAAACAAATAGTAGATGTGGCCTTTAAAAGTATGCAACTTCAGCTCTGCCAACGTTCTGGATTAAAATGAAGGCAGAATATCCTAGATCGGCACAAAAGCAATGCTTCCATTTCCAACAACCTACCTTTGTAAAGTGGGCATTTCTGCTGAAACCAAATTACAGAGCAGACTGGACATAAAGTATACATTTTGTGGCTGATTGTATCCCATCACTCCACAATGAGATCTCACAAGGAAACAAGCTCAGGGCTCACACTGATACTGTGTTATGATATAGAATGTTGTGCTTATTATGTACTTTATTATGCTTTGTTACAGGCATGCGATGGCGTGTTTATGGGAAATTGTCTTAAATTTACCTACTGTAAACTGTAGGTAAGTCTGTGGTGCAAAAAAGGTTGGAGTCTCTTAACTATAAAGTTTTACTAAGCATCTTGCAGAGTCTTCCACAGTTCTTCTAGTTCTAGTTGTTTCTTTTATTTATTTTATTATTAATTTTTGTCAAAAAGTGGTATGCTGCTTTCTTTTCCAGCATACAAATATTTTTCTGTAACTTTTAATTTTGAAACGGAATACTGATGTTCAAAAACCTTTATATCTCATATCTTATGAAAAAGAAGGAACGGAGATGCCTGCCTTCCTATGTGTGTAAACTTTTTCTTAAGTGTTAAGGTGAGTTGTAATGAATGTATTTGTCCACCTGGTGGCGCCGCAGTCACACTGGTGAGTAAGGAGTTTTTCAACTGAGGTCTTTAAAGCAATACAGGAGACAACAGAGACAGAATCCAGTATATTAATAGTATCAATGAGAATAATGAAGTGATTTGTTTATTTTAAGACTTATTTAAGAGCTATAAGGCACACTTTGAGTCGAAGGGGAAGAGGGAAAAAAAATAAAGGGGTTAGAGGGTAGAAGAAGTGTTACTTAATTCCCAAAAGTACAGAAATCTGGAACAAAAAAAGAAGAAGTTGTTATTTCTCCCGGCTCCCAGTCCATTCCTGACACACTCACCATTTTCTATTTGTCCCCTCCTTTCCTCATTCTTTCCCAAATCCCGTCTCATTTCACGAGTGAGTGCCAACACCTTGGACAACCTCGGGGAAACAAAGAGCCTGTGTCCCTGACGCTAATATTCACATCTACATGGTGTTATGACGGGAACAGCAGCCATTTTAGAAATGCTAAAACCACATAGCGCTTCATGTTTATAAAGTAGCTGTGAAGCACACATGCTAAAAACACTGACAAACTAGTTGGTTTATTATTTATTTGTTGTTTTTTTTAAATTAGGAAATGTCAAAGTAATTAATAAAAAAGAACTTTTCGTTAAACAAATCTAGATATAAATGCTGTCTGGCTAGCACACAGTGTGTGTGTAGAGCTGCTAATTAGACGACTAGCAGGGAAGTTAGCTGCTAATTAGGCTACACCAGCATGTCCTTATGAAACTGTTTTCTCTCTCTCTCTTTCTTCTTTTCTTCTTCTTCTTCTTTTTTTTTGTGTGTGTGTTCAGTAGTAATATTCTATACCACATTTACTTATTCAGATTTTTTCCCCCAGGAAATTTATGCCAAATATGTTTTCCTCACAAAACAACTAATTCGACTATTTCACACAGAAAATACACCATTCATGCAAATAGAATTAATTCTGAAATATTAACTAAGATGAAATCACCACAAATGCTAAATGTAATTGAATGCGTTTGATTGAAGCTTTTAAACCTACATGCATCCTGATGCTTTTGTTATTAATCTCCTTAGTTACAGTTTTTTTGTTGTTGTTGTTAAGATTGTCTTTGAAAGACACACACACACAATGAGTGTTGTATTTGTGGTGCAAACAAGAAGCAGTTGTAAGACAGACTGAGCTAACAATGAGACGAAGAGGTCACACACACACACACACACACACACACACACCGCCCTTGAGCAAGGTTCAGCTGGGTTTGCCTGGCAGTGCATGTTGAATTCAGTGAATTTCTCATTCCTCAGAGAACCCTTGACCCAGGTTGAGACATCTCTCTCTCTCTCTCTCTCTCTCTCATGGTTACGGTATCTCTACCTCCAGTCTTACTGCTTGACTCATGACTCTTCTGCTAATTAAAAACATTTTATCTTTACTAAAGCCGGTTCATGCAGGAAAAACTTTACAAATGTTCATTAGAACAGCAGATGTCGTATATGTCACATTACAGTTATCATAAATACAGTATTTGTTATTAACATAGCTAATGACCTCATTAAAAAAAAGTTATCTAACAATAAACCAATAAATCCCTAATCACAAAGTGATGTGCATTCTGATATTGGAGACTCCTTCTATAAGCAAGTCTCTATGTTTAACCATTGAAATGTTGTTGATATAAATGACAAATCCATTTTAGAATTAGTGGATTATAGCTAGAACTCTCCATATAGCTGCTGTAATAAATGTTAGTAGATAATTAACCAATCAGAATTGAGAATTTAACAACTTTGCGGCATTATGTGTGCCAAAAGTATTCAGGTAAATATTAATTAATTAAGAAATGATAAGCACAGTCATGGTTCAATATACTGTATGTGTCTTTTACCAGGAAATATGATTACAGTTTACCTTTGAGTAACTAACTAAGGTAAATAACTAGACCAAGCTTGAAAGGTAAACTATTTCCACATTTCTAGAGAGAGAAAAAAAATCCTAAAGACAGAAAAAGTGTACAATTTATGGTACTACAAAAAAAACAAAAACATGAAATTTTATTTTTTTCATTTTAGAAATTTAAACTCGGTTTTGCTGCCAAAGATGAGGAGGCATAGGTTTAATAATAATAATAATATCTAACAAATATACAATACATGGCCTATAATCTGGGTTAAGAAAGTGGGATAAGAACCTTTTAACACATTATCAAAACCTGGAAAAATTGTGCTGAACTGTCAACTTTGTGAAAGAAATGTGGTTAGAAAAAATGTGAATGGAGATCACACACAGTGGGGGAAAAAAATACAGTAACCAACATAGTCATGTTTAATAGTGAAAGGACGAGCATTTCCATACACACGCAATATGATTATAACTCACAGGATTGGGACTAAACACCCCTGTGGCCATTTGTTAGTGAGACTAATCAGAAAAAAAAAGGTTTGATTCTTCTAGGAGCATAAAGATTGGACAATGGAAAAGGTGGAAAAGGTCATGTACAGTATAGGTCATGCATAGTGTCCACTGTACAAGCCTCTGGAGACAGTATTATGATCTGGGGTTGCTTCATTTGGTCAGGTCTAGGCTCAGCAACGTTATGCGGCAATAAAACGAAGTCAGACAATGTCCAGAATGTCCTGAATGACCAGGTAATCACAACACAGTTTTTCTTCCCTGGTGGCACAATTATTTTCCAGGACTGAAATTGTGGAAGAGTATTTCTGGAAATATGAGGAATCATTTTCACTCCTGAACTGGATACCACATTGTGTTCTGTAATCAAAGCTACAGGTGATTAAATGAAAGTGAAAGTGTGCAACTTCTTTTTGGGCCAGGCAATGTATGAAATATAGTAAAAGAAAATGTCCATATTAGACACATTTCAGGTTTAAATTACAACGTAAATTTAAAAGCATCAGCACAGTATTTCACAAAATACAACCAACATGCGATCATGCTAGATAAGCTAGCAAAGTTAGAATCAGTTGAACTCAAACTTAGAAGTTTTACAACTTTTACAGAACTCTAGCTATACTGGTTGACATGCTTTACAATGCACTATAAACATGACTCAAGCAACGGTATTGAAATAATTTGGTTTTATTATTTTTTATAATGTTTATTGAAATTTTGTATCACTGGAGTAAAAAAGCCTAAGGAAACAAACTAAAGCAAAGCTACGAAGTTGCTACAAATCTGTTACTGTTGAAGTATAAACCATATACAGTAAACAAGAGAAAATATGAATAAAAAATCATATTGCACAAGACCAGTGCAATGTAAGACTTTTAGAACATTCTTAATAGCACTGATGCACCAATACACTGCATTTAATAAAGAAACAGCACAAAGAATGAACTTCATACATGGAATAAAAGCATTAACATTTACCTCCGGCAAAGCAGTTTATTCAGCGTTTTAAAAGAAAATCATCATGTAAACATCGTAAGTGTTGTTTTATCCTTATGGATCATTGTTCGTTTAGACATTTTTACACATTTAGCCAATATGGTGTTCTGACTTATAACTGTAATGTGAATAAAATGAGGTAATGGTTTGCTCAGTACAATGCTATTAGTGTTAAAGAGTGTAAAACACAACAAAAATCAAACATTGTGCTAGGAATAAGCATGACATTAATACAATTATACTTTGTTTAACAAGAATATGTTGTACATGATGGCGAACACCATATCTCAGTTTAATCTTTTACTTCATATCTAAGTAAAGTCGACATTAACAGGTTACAGTACAGAGTACATTTATGTATGTATATGTTATACTGTGTATGTAGGGAAATATTAACTTATTAAATTGTATTTCTCTTAATGAAAAAGTCCATAATGTGCAAATTTGTAAATTAAAGAACAGTTATATTAAATATACGGTAACATTATTTACGAATAATAGTTATTTTTCAGCTTTTCAACATGACATACACTGCCAGTCAAAATATTGTAGGTTAAACTATAAATGGTAACTTTTCCTAACTCTACAATATTTCTAAACTAATCTAGTGTTAATGTTGACAGTTGTATAGTAAATCCTCAATCAACATCACAGGTGTATTCTCCTTTAATAAATCATTATTAAAATATAAGAAACTGTAAGAACTGTAAGCTGTAAAACGATCAGGGCGGAAGTCCTGTTAAATTAAACCATTTTGTAGTGATTCCAACAAGGACTTAGTAGCACAGAGAACTATTTAAAGTACATTTCAATGCTTGTCATCTTGTCATTTGCAATATATTTTTATACTAGTCATATTTTCATTTTTATATCACAATATATTTGACAGCACCCACCACCAGCTGCACATGGCTATCTGCTTCTTCAGTCGGAATTTTCTTTCCTTTTTTCGTTCCCAAGCTTGTGTTTAAATCCCAGACATTTCTTTTCAAGACTCAAGAAAAATCTGGCAAACTTGAAGGCATGAAAGATATACGGATGATTTGTAGAATGTGAATAAGGAGCCAAGAACGTCAACTTAAGTAGGTGTGTAAATCAACTCTGAATAGGCATGAATATCCACTTCATCAACTCTTATAACATCATTTTTCATAATACTTAATGCTTATTTCCCAATCCATGCTTTGTTTTTTTGTAAATGTGCATAAACAGTTATATTTTATCAGATAAAGAGAAATACTTTTGCTAAATACAATTTCATTCCCTTTTGTAGTGTCCGTAACCTTTTTGGATTCAAATCTTTCAATGATCTTAATTGTCATTCAGATTAACATTAAGCAAATTTATATTTCACATGCAAAGACATAGTTTATTTGTACATGTTGTGCTCCCTTTGTTAAGATATTGCAACATGAATTTGACATGGTTACGGACACTACAGGTTTTTGGGGGGAAAATCCTTAATTTTGCAACACTTTTTACAGGTCATATGCTTGTAGAAGCTTAGACTAATTTTGGTATAAAAATGATTATTATTTGAAGTGAGACAGTAAAGCACAAAAAAATTTGGAGGGGCGGTTGGGGGGGCACATATAAAATCATCTCTCAAACGGCTTAAGTCAAAAGTTTTATAAAAACAAAATTTGTTGCTTCCATGTTATATAAACTTCATAAGTATCTTATTTGGCACACGCATTTTCTGTATTATATGTATAACATAAAGCAATTAAATACTGTGTTTTGGCCAAATACAATCTGGGAGTGGACAAAGATAATTAAAAAAATGGATTATGATAAATAAAAAAAAAACTCATTTAAATAACCTCATTAATATCGAATCATCTGTAATATTTAAAAAACGACTTTGACTGGCAGTGTATGTTGTTAAAATAAACGGTGGATAAAAATGATCATAAACTTTGGACGAGTTTATAATTGTTTTTTTATTTATTAAATCCTTCTGTGCTTATGTGTGTACACTGCTATACATTGATTTAACATGAGCCGATAGACCGTTCCTGTGGATGTGCCTTTTATATCACAAAGTCTTGGGTGTATTTTTTATTTACTTCATTTGTTGCTCTATTTTTGTTTTCTTGGTAGCCAAGTCTTTGGTATTTTCATTAATTCTGAAATCTGATTGTTCGAAAACTGTTGATTCATTTTGTGTTTTGTGCTCGCTGAGAATTTAGTGCAAACTTCTGTATGAGCTTGTGTGAATCATTATTCATGGAAGTGCAGGACATGTCTCCCCAATTCTTCACATCTCACACGCTCTAAACGAGGTCATCTTTCCCGGGAGGAGTTAACGATGTTGATCAAATGTCACAGGATATTAAAACTTCTTTTAGCCTGCCAACATGAATTTACAGTCTCATCTACATGACGTTAACATTAAAACCATCTAGGATTTAGGTTCCCTATGTGGCCCCATAGCGATTTCGACCCCCCTGGGCATGGACTCCGAGCTGGCGTTGGATACTTCTGGTGCTTTGGGTCGCTCCCATTTGTTTGTCTGGTGCATCCTGTGGGTGCTTGATCAGATGGGGATCTGGTAGAATTTGGAGGCTGGTCAGTGGCCTTGATGCACTGGGTGTTCTGCCTCACACAGGCAGAGATGAGCCTTGGGGATGAGACATGATCCTGTCACCAGGTTACTGGTAAAGTATATAATTGAATTCACTTATCACTGACGTCATGGATGATCTGTGTATATTTTGTGCTCCCTTTGTATATACATAGTGGTCCCTGTAACCAAATCACTATTCTCACAAGTGCTGCAGTTAAAACCCACAAAAGAGAAAATATGTTGTGAAGCTGTGCTCATTAGACAGCAGCTATCTGTAACTGAGCCACCACAGCTCATAATGTTCCAGACTGTAGCAAAGTCCTCCTCTCAGTCATCTGAGTCCTCATAGCACCCATCATTATTCACCATCTCCAACCAGTTTCTACATCGATCTCATCTCCTACTGGCTCGTGACCTTCGTGATCCAGGGTATGAAAGCAGACACTTTTGTGTACACACCCGGGGAGTCCTGCAGTCTGCACGCGTGACCCCAGGACGTGACACCGTACACAATCCAGCTGCCACCCCTCTCGCACACCAACGGGCCGCCGCTGTCGCCACGGCAACTGTCCACGTGATGCCCGCTTAGGGCTGAGCCAGCGCACAGCATGCGGCTGGTCAGCTGGTTGCCATAGTGGCGCTCGCAATGGCGCTTGCTCAGGACTGTGATGGCGGCCTGCTGCAGGGTTTTGGAGTACGCACGACCTGAAGAAACAAACAAACAGACAATGAGAAATTCCTTCTCTCTATCCATTTAGGAACCGCTAGGTATCGTGGAGGCCAGTGGTGACCATTATATTTATTCCCATTTTTTACAACCATGGTGGGACCTCCAGTCAACATTCACACATGCAATTCACACACTACGGGCAATTTGGGAATGCCAATTAGTCTAATCTGCATGTCTTTGGACCGTAGGAGGAAACGCATCAAGGAAGGGGAGAACATGCAAACTCCAACCATACAGACCCGTGAATCAAACCCAGACCCTCGAAGCACAAGGCGGCAGTGCTAACCACTAAGCCATCATGCTGCCTAATGAGAAATGTATCCATTTTTATACATTGACAGTAGACCATGAAGCCAAGATTGGATAACTGGAGTGTATGGTTACAAACTAATATGTCTGATATCATACATTTCTCAATAGACCATGTAACAACATCCTATTTAACTATATAATGGTTTTGAAAAAAAGGCAGCTCAGTAGTAGACGTCTACCAAGACACGCACGTGCACTTAACATTCCCTCTAGCTTTCAGAAATCCAAGGCAATTGAAAGGAATGTGCCTCGAGCGCATTCAAGTGACATCAATTCGATCCATCTGACCTTCTTTTAAGCAGCTCATAAATCAAGAATGGTATTCATAGCAGAACATTACCATTACCAACCAGACAGTGCTACGAAGTCGTACAGCACAGATGTGTGTCATGATCAGGTGGCTAATGTGCATCTTATAATCCCACAGCTAAATTCCTGGCGTGTCTGACACACCGAATCGTGTTACGCTCTTTATCTGTGAGCTAGCTACTGTACTGTGCTTTCTTTCAGTGTGTGTGTGTGTGAACATACCTGAGCACAGCTGTTGGTATTAACATGTGCCTAGTTACAAGAATTCTCGTATAATACAATGCCATTCTTCATCTCTTCAGAACGATCCTGCGTACAGGAGCGTGCACAGAGCTGATGTTTGCAATTTCAACGTTTGCTTAAACTTTCCCTGTCTGTTCCACAGACGCACAGCTGGACACGCATGACATCATCACGTGAACCTACCTCACTCTATCCAAATGCATTTTACCCTGATGATAGAATAGTTATTGTTGCTCCATCACAGGTGTTTAATTCTATTTATACCACAGTGCTCATGAATTGGTCCAAAGCTGGGATTAATCTTCGAACAGCAAGCTGAAAGCTCACATAAGCGTTACACAAATGTAATATCTATAACATAAGCTACTTTTCTCTATAACTACGTGCGGCTGACCGAACTGATCGGTTTACAGCACAGGCGTGTTATGCATTGCTGGAAAATATGACTTCCTGAATGAGTCACGGCTACCCTTGAAGATATTCTGGCAGCTAAGAATCGCCATAAAGGCTTTCATTCCGGTTCAATTGTGCTGGCTAGCGACTTTAAAACCGCATCCAGACTGCTATTTGTCATCAATATAGCTGATACATCTTGTTTTTGTTAACTTGTTTGGAACTTTGGTGTTGTAATTGTTAAAGATTTGTGTGGAGTATTTCACTTGAGTTTGGATTCAACAAACAATGAAGTCAGATTCACATCAGCTGAATGTCATTTTCAAACTTAAATTTGAATTGCATTTTACTTTAACTAGTATCCGTACCGTGCACGCATAGAAAAGACTGCTGACTTGACAGTTGTCCAGAAGATGATCAGTGACACCCACATGGAGTGTAAGTCACAGAAGGTCATCACTGAAATGGCTGGCTGTTTGCAGAATGCTGTATCAAAGCCTATTCCTTGAAAGTTGCATGAAATGGTAAAGTTTGGGGCCTCCGAGTGGCGCAGTGGTTAAAGCGCTCGCCCTATCATCCGGAGATCACTAGTTCGATTCCCGGGTGGTGCTGTAACCTCTCGCAGCCTCCAAGTTGCTTGAAGTCAAGTGTGAAGTTTCAACAGTCCATGATGATTTGGGATGCCGTTGTTTGCCACAATATTCCAGATTCAGTCTGTGTTCATTTCTACCCTCACATTGAAGTTTTATGCAAAATGTTCCAACAGACCGAGCTAAATAATTCACACCCAGCATGAAACATTGTGGTTGATGTTAATTTGGGAAAATTACAGATGATAGGACAATGCTGGTGTAAGGTTGTTTGTGAAAGTTACAGTTAATATACACTCTATTACACTGCAGTACTTTGTGAGCTGAGATGGACCTCACAGTAATATTTCTGAAAGAAAATGAAGTTAGCAGTTATGCTAAAAGTAATTCCAATGTAATTTTAGGAGGTGATTTTCTGAGGAAAACGCTGGTGTTTAGAAATGCTGTGGAAAAAGCTTAACCCGACCCAATGCTAGCAACGTCAAACTTTCACCTCAGATCCTGTATTTCTTCCTCTTGTCATGTCAGGGAGATTTTCCTCACACACTGTTGGGTCTGGTTTGCTCGTTAGAGATTTAAATCTGTTTCTGGATTTCTGTAAAACTGCTTTGTAACGAACCCCACGATTAGCAGCGCTATACAAATAAATCCGAATCAAATTACTTGAGCCTTCAATTACCAAATGTACCCGAGCCTCCAATAACGAACTGGACTCCATATCAACTTAATGACATCATCTGTTATACTGAACTTCCAGCCGCCTAACACACAGTATGACTGCAGATCAATCCCCTGTTATCCGTTATCATCCAAATGAGGATGGGTTCCCCGTTGAGTCTGGTTCTTCTCAAGGTTTCTTTCTACTCACATCTCAGGGGTTTTTTTTTCTGGCCACGGTCACCCTCGGCTTGCCCATCAGGGACAATCTGATCATTTTGCTTGATACACATTCTCTCACACATTTCATACACATTTTTCTTTTGATTCTGTAAAGCTTCTTTTTGTTACAATGACCATGGTTAAAAGCGATATACAAATAAATTTGAATTGAACAGAATTTAAATTAGGGCAGCACAGGGGTGTAGTGGTCAACACTGTCGCCTTGCACCTCTCGGGTCCAGGTTCGATTCCCGTCTCTTTGTGCATTTAGTTTACATGTTCTCCCCGTGCTTGATGGGTTTCCTCCGGAGGATTAGGATAACTGGCATTCCCAAATTGCCCATAGTGGGTGTGTGTGTGCCCTGCAATGGACTGGCACCCTCTCCAGGGTGTACCCTGCCTTGTGCCCTAAGCATACGTCTCCTGGGATAGGCCCTAGCCTCCCTGCAACACTGAATATAGAATAAAGCAGCATAGATGATGAGTGAGTGAATTTAAATTAGCTTATGCTAAGCTTTTTTTGTCATTGAAAATAAAATATGTTCCACTATATTATATAATATATTTCCTGTATGGAATTCAAGGAAGTAAGCACACATATATTCCTGTTGTTGGTAGCTCAGTGGTCAAGACATTGGCCTGTTGACCAGAAAGTCCCAGGTTTAAACCCCAACACCAAGCTACCACTGATGGGCCCTTAAGCAAGGCCTTAAATCCTCAACTGCTCAGATGTATACATCACTCTGGATAAGGGCATCTGCCAAATGCTGTAAAAATAGATTTATAGGACTCGGTTGTTTTTGAACCGCATCACATTAATGAAGCATGTATTATGTTTAAGGCAGCATGGTGGCTAAGTAGTTAGCACTGTTGCCCCATGCTTGGTGGGTTTTATCCAGGTACTCCGGTTTCCTCCCACAGTTCAAAAACATACAGGTTAGAGTGCACCTCCAGGGTCCGGGTTCGATTCCTGCCTCTTTGTGCTGGAGGGTGCATGTTCTCCATGTGCTTGGTGGGTTTCCTCCGGGTACGCCGGTTTCCTCCGACAGTCCAATGACGTGCAGGTTAGGCGAAGGTAATAGGTAAATAGGCGTGTGAGTGTGTGCCTTGCAATGGATTGGCACCCCATCCAGGGTGTTCCCTTCCTAGTGCCCTAAGTACAGTATTCTGGAATAGATTCCAGGACCCCTGTAACCCTGAATACAGAATAAAGTGTTACTATTATGTTTATTATCTCTCACCCGTGTCTCCCCAGCCAGTAATGTAGCACTTAGTCAAATCCTTCGGCGCTCTTTCCTTCCATTCCGGCAAACACACAGGAAGTACGGCGTGACTCTGGCGCGCACACTCCCTGCTTTGACCTGTGTCACCTCCATGTTGGGTCAAGCGCACCAGAGCGAGGTCGTAGTCGTTGCTGTGCGGGAGATAGCGGGGATGCAGGACGATTCTGTCCACGCCGTATTCGTCCTCGTGTTCTTCAGGAACGAGGGTGTGATAATCACCGACGCGCACTTTATACGTTCCGGTGCTGTTCCCGTACCTGGAAGGAAAAAAGAAACAGAATGAAGGTTTTCAACCGAGTGAGTGAGTTAAAAGAAAAACAGGTACTCCTGACTCCCTACTGTATGCTTTACACAGCACTATGTTAGATCTGTCAACATGTCACTCGAATGACCTCCTCCTGTATCTGTTGTGCGACTCAAATTATTCCCTCAGGAAGTTCCTGTCACCCGAGGCTGCCCCGAAGCCAACACCTTATACAGTATGTTATAGACTTCAGTCCGCCTCACATTTCCCACAGGCTGTACTTTAACTTTCTCTGTATACTGTATATAGCAGCATGTCGAGGGTATATTAAGTCATTGTTAAGTAATCAGCTTGTGCCAAGAAGGTTATAAATGTCTAGCTGTTAATTCGAACCTGTCTGTAATATACTTTACACGCTACATTTAATCTGTTGGCGTGTTTGCTGTTTCTGTGCGGTCACTGACGTCTAAAAGTGTCACTGCGCAGCGGAAACGGACGTCCTCTGCCAGACAGGCGGCGCGGTGTCCCGTTACACGGTGAGGACTTCTTCTTTTTTTTTTTTTTCCTTTTCCGGAAACGACATTGCCTCCTTCGGAATGCCAAGCCACTTCCTGGCGGTGCCAGCGGCGGATCAGGATGGCATTCCTCTGAAGCGAAGCGTCTGCGGCATTCCGGAGAGGGCAGTTCAACATCAGGTTCGTATCATCGCCCAACTGTGGGTCAGCTAGCGAGAAGATGTTAAAGATTAAGAATATAAATGGTGCAACATGGGAGGAGGGGGATCTTTTCCACTGATAAACACATTGGCATCTGGGGGCAGTTAAGAGCAGCTGATCGGTTTACTGATGATTGCAGAAAATATTTTTTTTTATTTTTCAAATGGCACAGAAGAAACAATTAAGAATTAAGAATTGCCTTGTAGTTACTATATGGGAGACGAAAAGCGTCTCAGGTAAATGTCTTGGTCATTTATTATCTCTCTGTCTTGAGTTCAGTGCAACACATCAATTATGATATAAAATGTAAAAAAAAAAAAAATCACTCTCACTTGTAACAACTCGAATAGAGTACACAGTAAGTATATGCTGTACAGAATATACGGCTCATAAGTGGCTCGTTATTGCTTCAGTCGCCATCATTACTGTTCAGCAGAGCTTATAATCATAATAATCCTGAACCAGCAGGACTTCCTCAGCCTGTTATTACTGTGCTAATCAGAGCGCTTGTAATTGAATTATGGTTGGCCAATATTATGGAATGGGCCTGAGGCATAAAAATAGTCTGCTGTTTGTTTACATCTTTGTGTGTGTGTGCGCGTGCATATGTTTCTGTAATGTCACACTCGACAAACTGAAGTAAGTGACCTATTTTTGTCTCCCCAGCCTCTACAGCCTGAAGTGGTAGGAAACGACCTGGCACATTGTTGTACAAGGTAATAACTGCTACTAATGTGCGTGTGTTTGTAAGTGTGTGTGTGTGTGTGTGTGTGTGTGTGTGTGTGTGCGCGTGTGAACCGTAGCCACACTGTGATGTCATAGCTCGTATTTTGTTATGGCTGTTGGATAGGATCGCTGTCTCTCTCTCTCTCTCTCTCTCTCTCTGTGAGCTGTGGGAAGTCTGGAACGAATGCATTAGTTATAGTTATGTGGAAATTCAGGACCTGTTTCAGATCACAGTCGAGGGAAGGCACGATGAGCTGTCTTCAACAAAACAAAAGTCTAAGCCACTTTTAATACATTTGTGCATACAGTATATATACACTTCCTGGTCATCAAAGCCAAAAAGTCTAAGATTTCATTCTTTAGCTTAGATTATAACACACAATAATGTAGTGACCAGTTCATGTGCGAGTGATTTCTCACGCTCCCAGAAACACTCACTCATACCGCTTGATCCTGTATTCAGGGTCACAGGGGCCCTGGAGCCTATCCCAGGAAACTTAGGGCATGTGGCCGGGTACACCCTGGACAGGGTGCCAATCCGTTACATGACACACACACACTTATAGTACATATTCATTCACACAATATGGGCAATTTTGAAACACCAATTAGCCTAACCTGCATGTCTTTGGACTGTGGGAAGAAACCGGAGTACCCGGAGGAATCCCACCAAGCACATGCGAACTCCATGCACACAGAGACGGGAATCGAACCCGGACCCTGGAGGTGCAAGGCGACAGTGCTAATCACTACACCACCATGCGCTAAGGAAAACTCACTTATATAATGGAGGTCTAAGGGCAAATGTTAAACATCTGATAAACAGCTATGCAAAAGATTTTTTCGTATTTCTTATATCCATAAATTCTCCAGTTAATGAATTAATTCATACATTATGTGTCAGAAGTTTGGATCTCAGAGATCATGTCTTTGGTTGCCTTTGTTTACATTTACATTATTCATTTATATGTGGACAAGCAAAAATATGTGGGCCTGGAAAAAAAAAAAAAGCCTTTCTTTAACTCAAAGAAAAAATTGTTTTTACTGTATGTCGTATTGAGTGAGTCTGATTGTGTGAGTCAAGTTAGATTCCCATTAGTGTCACTTTTAGGTAAAAAAAAAAAAAAAAAGAATTCTGTTCATTTGTCCCTACGTGGAAAATTATAAAAATACACACAAGTTCACAAGTACACTAACGATGCAGCGGATAAAGATTGTGTTGGACAGCGCTGGAGTATTTCTTTAATAGAATGCTGTATTGCATGTGCTGTGTGAGAGGGGAAGAGAGAGACAGTGTGATAGCGTGAGTCGAAGTGACAATGATGAATTGGTTGGTGTGTTGTGTTCCCAGCTGAAACCCATTCAGTATCAAATCAGAAATCACGTGTGTGTGTGTGTATGTGGGTGCACACGTGTTTAACTTGTCAGTCAGGGTGCAAGCCAAGAAAAACCATGCTTACAAAGAGCGCTACAGTTACACGTCCATATACACACTGCTGCCATGGAACATAAAATGTCCTTAGTTATTTAAACTGCACGTTGTACTTGTTATCCATTCAGTGTTGTGATTAATGTTATACAATCTCCTGTTATTATGTATGGTATAGCAAGCTATTTCCTCCATATATATATATATATATATATATATATATATATATATATATATATATATATATATATATATACAGTATAGTGTTATTGTAGAACATTATCAGCGCATGAGTGTACCTTTTAAAGCAGTGTGCAGATGTTAGGATCCAGCAGCTACTGATCAGAGTGGCTCCACACACCAGCCGGCCGTCTGACTGAGAGCCACGCAGTCGCACCGCGACCTGCCACGGCCACCCGCCCCTAAAACACACACCGTCATCATCTTCATAATCGTCATCATGATTATTATTATTATTATTATTATTATTATTATTATTAGTTGAGTAGGGCAACCCTACTATTTTTATTGTTATTTTCAAAGCACAAAAATTTGGCAATTAATACGTCATACTGGTGGATTGGGAAGCAGCCCATTCCCTCCTTCCTGCCGCCAATAGTGTGTTTTTTGCTTTTCTAAAATATCTGCCTAAGAATTTTCCCCAAATTCACATTTTTCCAGTTTCAAACTGGACAGCCATATTGCTCTGAATTTCGTGGAGCTCCCGAATGCAATGGAATAAAACAAACGCACCTTTTTCGAGTTATGAGAATCCATTTTGTACCCGTGCCAAACCACTTTGCTTCCTTGACTCCTCATTCACTCGTTTTTGCTCCGATCATAAAACAAGACACCGCCTGTCTAAAGGTTTGGAAAACTCTGCTACTTTGGTAAAAATCATGTAAATCAAAAATAATTCACCTTGTCAAGCGTGGCCTGGAACACACTGCAAAACTCACTCTGTATACTTCAATGGGGGTTGCAGATTGCACACTTTTAAAAAAATGCTTTTGGACCACTTGGGAAAAACTTCCATCCTATGCAAATTTTTTTTAAACATGCACTGAAATTTTATTATTTTTTTTGGTTAAAAGTCTCAAGCTAAGAATCAAAGCTCTAGCACCTACAGTTCCTCTGATATACGCAAAATGAGCACAGGAGTCCTGTTGGCTTTGAAGTTTATGCTGTCTACAGTATATTCCCTGTGTCTGTGACATTCATGTCGATGGGTGAACAAGCCATGCCAGTGATATCAGAGGCAGCATACAGAAGTGAGGACTTCAGGTTTCTTTTTATTATGATTATTTTTATTACAGTCCTCTACATACGAACATTCGAGTTACAAACGTTCGAAGATGCAAACATGTTAAATCACAGAGTTTAGATCACATGTCCGGTGTACATTGTCATGTGCATGCGTTTAAGGATGTACGGAAGCGAGCGTAAAAGCGTTGATGATCACCTGGAACTCCTAAGAAGCACCAAACAATGACGACAAGAGGAGAAGAGATGGCAGACATTTATACGATCATGGAACATGTTAGTTTTATACTGTGTATACAGTAGCCTATCGTGTTAGTATCCTAGTACCTAGACAACGTTTGTTGGACTTAAGAACAAATTGGACATACGAACGAGCTCTCGGAACGGAACTCGTTCGGATGTAGGGAACTTACTGTATACAGTTATTATTATGAATGGAAATAACATTTGATCCTATTTAAATAATGATTCCAATTTCACAATTTCACTCTCCATTATCTCTTCCTTTTTCTTTCTTATTCCTCCCTCAAATTTTTTTTTGTCTCTCATTCTTGTCCTTCTATCTGTCCTTTATTGATTCACCACGTGTGTTTATTAGAGTGTGTAGAGATGCCCCACTCTGCTTACCGGAGCGAGTTCTGTCCACCAATGATCCTCTTCCTCCGTGTGTGTGCGGGCCTCAAACCACACACAGAGCTCACGACATCTGCAGCGCGCACACACACACATCATGTGAGAACAAATTTGGATGATCTACGACTTTACTATATAAACACTACGCAGATTGAGCATGTGCGTGTGTGGGTGTGTGAGTTAATGAGAAATTCAGTCGGTCTGGTGCGTTTTACTGGATTATTAGAGCGCTTAGTTAAATAAACCACGCTTCCTTCATGTGTGTGTGTGCGAGAATGAGACGAGAATTCCTAGGACAACCACAAGCTGGAATTTTCAAGCTGTCCACCATTTCATTCTGTCAATCATTAGTCTGTTTGTCCAGATGGTGAAAGGATTCACATTTCATTAACAGGTTGGAATAAATTGAGTTCATGTTAAAGCGTTAATGTATTCAAAATATTATGAATCATGTCTAGTTAGCATTCTTGGTAGAAATGTCTGTGGAGCCATTTTATCAAGTACTGCGCCCTTCTGATTTCTCTATATTTTAATGTAATCTTGGGGAATAATTTTTCTGTCTTTCATTTTAGAGCAATTTCAGATGTCTTTTGTTTGTCAAGCCACACCATGAACTATGAATCAGTCAAGCATTAAACAAATCTAACTTAAGGCAGTGAGAAACAGGTGCACACGATGACAGATGGTCAGGCTGGTGATTAGTATACCACTACTGTTAGAATAGATGAGAAGGGAAATGAGGTTGCTGCAAGTGTATCTTTAGGCACTTTGCAGCGTATCACAGTTAAACACGTCTTTCGCACAGTACTGTATATATATATATATATATATATATATATATATATATATATATATATATATATTGTAGGTGCTCTTTTTTATAATTAGTCAAATATTTTAAGTGTTTAAATAAATAAAGATCACTAATTAGCTGGTTAAAAGCGAAGAAAAATCCAGAAAAACAGGTTGGAAATTATTAAAAAGGTCACATGTTTCTGAGCTCAGTATTCTGATTGGCTGGGAAAACACACTTCCCTATATGGTCATTTGAGGTGGAGTTCATTTAAAACAAGAGAATCAAGTCAGAATTCGTATTGTATTTAAGCTGAAAGTCTGTCTTATGTGAATGTACAGTATTTGTTATATGACCTTTAAATACTGATTCGTGTTTTTTACACAGAAATAATACAAAAAGTGCTAAATTAAGTGCAATGTTATAATTAATATAACAGACATTTGGGATTCATGTGCTACTGTAGATTAGTGTGTAACAAATATAAAACAGATGGATGTGTTATACCTCACCTTTGACCCGGGTGTTGTTATCCCGCTGCATGTAGTTACAAATGACTCCGGCGTCCTCGCTATGGCGACAGTTGTGGCTTCCTATTGGCTGCTTGATGCAGTCGGCCAGCGAGCGCTCGGCTCCTGTGCACTTCACGTTGTCGACATGAATAGGCCCGTGTCCTTCCCCGAAATACGCCATGATGCGAGCTTTGGCTACACCGCTGATAAAGAAAAAATGAGAAAAATAATAATAATCAGGGCGAAACATGGAGCAGATGAACATGATAGGATAATCAGTGCAGTTTTTTTTTTTAAGATTTTCTTCTTAATTTAGTAGTATACAATTCCCACCCTTCATTAGGTCAAACCCACATCAATGCTTCAATTACCAATCAATGGAGAGCCGAAGACTATCACGTGTTTCCTCCGAGCTAGGACTGCTTCTTGAAGTGCTTACTCGCGCACCGCCATTGTCGTTATCATGAATCATGATTGGCTTAGAGTCACAACTGATGTGAGAGCGCCTCCCTCTCAGAGTGATCGGCCAGTTAGCTCTCTCCAGGCCCCTGATTGTGAGAGGCTACAGTATAACCTGGAATTTCGAAATGTCCAGATGATGGGGCGAGCTCATTACCGCTGCGCCACTCAGGGACAATCACATTACTGTCATTCTAACACATTGCTTAAGAGTCCATAACAAAAACATGGCAGCCGCTGGATCCTCCCCATGTAGCGCTGTAGCAGAGTGAATTGTGGGTCATCACAAAAGTGCATCAGAATCTTAATCCGTCCTAATTCCTGTCTTATCTGTCCTAGCTGACGCTCTCATGAGGAATGTGTGTGTGGTGTGTGTGGAGGTCAGTCGTAAGCAGGTCAGTCAGGTTCCCTTTCTGATTGAACCGTTGTAAATTACAATTTTCCTTTTGTGTGTGGGGGGGATTAGATTAAATCTTATTATGACTATGTGTGTGTGATTCCAGCTTATCAATTTAATCATCTGAGTTTAATAAAAAACACTCACTCATAACTCACACTCTGCCATTAATCTCTAGAAAATCCCTCATTTCACGTGGAAAAAAGGAAAAACTATAAATTCTCTCTCTGCCTCACTCAGTCACACACATGGAGAGTATGAGGAGTGACGTAATGGTGTGTCTCATAACATTGTATTCGTATGCTTTCCATATGGTTAACCTCTGAAGCGTGTGTGTGTGTGTGTGTGAGAGTGTTTTGAGTGAGAGATTTGTATTTGTAAGTGTGAAGTATATTATTAAAGGATGAACACTTTCTAGATTAAACTTTCTATAAAACTTTGATATTTGTTACCTGTATCCCAGCTGTCTACACACCACCTCTGCGTCCTCATCTGTCCATCCATCGTCACAGATCGTCCCCCATTTCCCGGCCAGTAGAATTTCCACTCGCCCCTCTCTCTCGTTCTCCCCGCCCACCAGTCGGAGCGGTACACCTGAGCCGATAATCACAGACATGTGTGATTTTTATTTTTTTTTTTTTGTTAAGTGTAACAGATGCTTCAAACTTGTATGAGGTAATGAGGAACTTTTGTAAAAGGATCTCAGAAGTATGAGTCATAAAAACCACATGCGGATCATACATAAGCCATTAAATAGGACCTGTGATATGATATTCATGTGTGTATTTGTATGTGTGAGTGTGTGAGTGAGAGAGATGCATAAGACAGCAGGGGCAGTGGAAAAGCACCTGGGAGTCAAACGGGAGTTTTGAGTTTCTAGTCATGGATCATGTGCCTTTTCTAATCTATACAGCCTTCACACACACACACACACACACTCCAAAGTCTATAGATTCCATATGCAGCATCTGATCAAATACTCACATCCTGGCGTATTTTCAGAAGCACTCTAATGAACGTCCTGTGGAATTAATCCTCCATCATAAATCGCTCACCCACACATATACACACGCTGACTTTACATGACTTCCGTCTTTCAGCGCTTGAATTTCTGAGCAAAACCACGTAGCTGATGATTTGGCTTCAAATCTAAACTTATACAAACATAGTGGGCCTTATATCGTCTTACACGCAGCTTATGTCAGGGTCGTTTTCGTGATCCATTTCCCAAAAGAAAAAAATATAAGCAAAATAAAAAGTCTGTAGCCTTGGGCTGTGGCCCCCTGTTAATTCCGCACGCCAATCCAGGCTCCTCACGTCACTCATTTCCATCTGTCATACCGGAAAGAAAAAGCGAACGTTTATTGTCGTGTGCCTTAAACATATAATGAAACGTGACATGCAAGGTGAAGAGGTTAAGGTTATTTACTGGACTATTTAAAATCCTGAACTATTATACAATGTGTTCAACATTTATTCCTTCAAAGGTCCCATACTGGATTTTCTATCCCTTTAACATGTTAACACAGGTCTCAGCACTCATGCAAAGTGACTGTGAGGCTGAAATACCAATGCTAAGTCTGAAATACATCTCAGATAATGGGCAGGGTGAGGCATCTTCTTATACGAGGTCACAATAGGGGACAAAACTAATTAGCTTGTTTAAGCACAGAACATTTTTACGTTTTATACACACATTTTCAAGCCACATGTATGTCTAAAAATTACAAAAAGCTGAATTTTTTGCATAATAGGTGACCTTTAATACTAGGCGTCACATGCTAACGCACATGTGACTTATGCACTATTTATTTATTCATTCATTATTTAAAAAAAATGCTAAAAACTGAAGACAGGTTCACAGGGTATCTATATACAGAGACTATAGGTGACCTCCAAGACGGGGATCTCTTGCTGGGATGTGGAAAAGTTTTATAGAACTTATCAGACTCGATGTGTGTATTTAAAGCTAAATTTAAAAAACACAGGAGATCATCAGTGAGACACAACTATTGATCAATAGGAGTCTGGAGCTGGAACAACTGCCTAAGGTGGACATACTGAAAAGTCAGAGCAAGAGATACACTGACTAGCCTGCGCACTCACACACACACACACGCGCGCACACACACAGAGAGAGAGAAAGAGAGCTAGGCTGTCTATTTGTGGTGAAGAAAGCCAATGCTATATATTTGTAGCAACTGCTATTGTCCTCACATTGCACTAAAATTCACTATGCTAATTCTGAACTAAGTGATACAGTTCACTAATATTACCTTCATTATATCTATATCTATTCTCATCTTATTATTAGCCACATGTAGCCTAGGTAGTGTTTTATTTTTTTAGCTGGCTAAACTAAAGCTAAATTCTGTCAAGATACTTGATAGCTAACATTTCAAACATTAAAAATAATCCACAAAATCAATGATAATTATATTGTTTCTGGTTATATTTATGTTTATCATGTTAGCTTTTTGATTCAAGGTGTACGTTATGTTGTTTTAACGTTTATGCTAACAAAGCATTGCTACTCAAGTTAGCTCATGTTAACTTGCTATGGTTTATGTGGTATTTAGGGTCCAAGACTAGTTCTGGTCAGCCCTATGTCATCATAGTGTGTATACAGCTATATCAGCTATTGCAAGTGCAATATTTAGGCTATCCCCCTTGAGAAAAAGAACCTTTCTGTTGTTCTAGAAATTTCTTAATGGAAATCAGCCACATAAAATGGAAAAGGTTTTGCGCTAATCATTTTCATATCACGATGTAAGAATTTGATTTGATAGCTTTTTGCTAAGTGTCTAATTTAATATTCTTTCTAGATGGCCATGAAGGCTGTATTTCAGTGCTTTTCTGTCTCCTGAATGTCCATAAAATCCCATTTTATTAGCAAAACCGAATCACCAGAGACCACTAGACTCCATTTGACTCTCATTTTAAAAAGATATGAAATCAATCACAGGCCACTTTGGTAATTAAGACCTTTTGAGGACATTAGACAGACATTAGACAGAGGCCAGTTACATTAGGGCTTTATACCACCACATGACCAGCTTGATCAAATGATGATTCGCCAAACAGCTATTATACACACACGGTCCCTACAGTGTGGCTTGGGTGTGTGCGGACGGCTTCTACCAGGTAAAATCATTAGTGCTTTATGGAGAGCAAGGGGAACAAAGCCAGATAAGTTGATAGACAGCTGTAGCTGATAAAACAGTCTTACTTGGCTGCCAAGGTTTCATTTCCTCCGAAGACCTTTAATGTTAAAACACTCAAGAAGCCAGCTTGAGATCGAAACGTTCTCACACTCCTCAGGATCAAACTCACACTCATAAGAAACTATATACTATGGTAAACCATACATGCCATAATATACCATAGTATGATTGTGGTACTTCAAACATTATCATGATAGGCACCATACAGTATGACTGGTTGGTACTATGGCACTTCAATAAATACCATGGTAGAACGATACTATGTACCATCATACTTTATTAAATACCATGGTACTATGACACTTTAGTGGGTACCATGGTAGTAGTATGGTACTATGTATGTACTGCAGTACTTTGGTGAATACCATGGTTTAGCAGGTATCTGCTATGATATGTTTGTGCATACTCCACCATATTAACTATATTATCACATACAACTGGTATGGTTTAGTTCTGGCAAAATCATATTAGATACCTTCTGAAATTTGGTAACCACTGTATTATGCAATAAATACCATGGTATTCAACTGAGTATTAATTATTATCCTTTGGAAGGTACCCTAACAGGTAAAATACTACAGAATTTACTATATAGAATATTACAATTATGGTACATAAACAAGTATAGTATAGCATATTTTTGACAGGATCCGGGTACATGTTCCATAAGTATTCATACCATACTATAGTACATGTACTGTTGTACCAAAGTATATACCATGGTAGAACCATGCACCATTGTGTGGTACATGTATGTTATCAGCAAATACAGTAAGTATCATGTTACTGTAAATCATACTATATACCATGGTACAAGGGGCATTGGCTTACCCTGTTAACTAAGATTGTCATGGGTCCTGCAGGAGAAAACGTGAATTAAAGCAGAGTTAAATTTAGCCATGTAAGAAAATCACATCATGTTTAACCATGTAAAAAAATATAAGGTTTAAGTGTAGTCAAATGTTTAGGAGTATAGTAAAATTACCCCATCCTTGCAACCTACAGTATATATTTATTTGTAACATATGGTTAAAATAAGCCTACAATATTTATAGATAAAATTAGTACATTTGCAGTAAATTTGTAGCAAGTCAGAGTCTTTGGTGCAAAATTTACAAAAACATATTGTAGTCAATGTAATTGTGTAATATCGACTGCACATGTTTGACCAGATTAAAGCATTCATAAACTGGATTAAATCGCTGAGGTCCAATCCACAGTGTACTTTAAACTGTGAACCCTACTACCTGCTCCCTATGCAGGGTATGTCGGTTAGAGGAACTGCCCTCAATAAAATCCCACCATTTGGACCACCATGCATAATCACCAGTGCAGACATCACTTCATCCATGTGTTTCCCTGATAACATTAAGTAATTTATATACCTGTCGCTGCTACTATGGAAATTTCACATTATAAAAATTAAATACCGTATAAATATACAGACATGTAAAAAATGTAAACACATAAAAAAATCATCTGGTTGTAGCAGGTTTTAGTACTAGGCAAACACGACCTCAGATAAACAATGACATTTAACTTTTTTACTATGCAATCATTTATTTAACAAAAATGGGATTCAGTCCCCTGTAGATCCATGCTTGGCAGTAATAACTACAGGCAATCATTTCCTGTATGACTGCATCAGTCTCTCAGATCGTTTTGAGGTTTTGAGCTCGTAAGTTCCCACCCACAGCATTTCAATTGGGTCGAGGTCTGGAATTTGACGAGACCATTCTAAAACCATGATTCTTTGATTACCCAAGTTCGTAGGTGCCTAAGCCCTAATGCTGTAAAAATAAGTCCAAATCATCATCCCTCACCTCCCATGCTTGACACTGGTTATAAGGTGTACAGTATCTGCTGTTTGTTTTTTGAGCAAACCGTTCTTGTTCTGTCTTCGCTTTATTTTGCTCTCATTGTATGCCTTTAACATATGACATGCTCAGTGAGCCCTGTAGGATCTGAGATGTAGTTCTTGAGTTTTTTTTTTTTCTTTTCGTATTTCTCTGAGCATTGTACAGTCTGATCTTAGGGTGAAAGTGCTGCGACATCCATTTCTGGGGAGATTGGGAACTGTCTTAAATGCTTTTCTTACTGGTTTTACTGGAAATGGTTTTATTACTCCTTGTCAGATTGACGTGCAGTAAGAATTGCGTCTCAAAGACCATTGCTTATGTTGTTTCCACATTGCATTGCGATGACACACACCTGAATGCTCCAGACCAGCAAACTGCCAAAACTTCTATTTTTATAGATGTCTGTACACCTGCTGTTGTTCTGTTAATTAAGGGCTGGTGGGTAGTCCCTATCCTCTTAAACCCTGTGGAAGCAGTAAGGGGTACTTAGGGGGTATGTTTTTTCTTTTTGGCTTCATTTTTGTTTAGGAAATAATGGTTCGGTAAAAAAATTAAATAAAAAAAACTAATGTATGTTACTAATACTGAGACCGGCTATGATCAGATGATTTTCATTATGTTTTACATGAAAAAACTCATTTGTGTTATCAGCCATTTTTAGTTTTTGATTCTTTGATGATTGTATATTGAAATACCGAATTATCCCATTACAAAATACTATTGAAATGTGTGTAACTCGTATACACACATGGATTATTTGATTCATTTACAAGATGCAGGAAGATATTGGAACGCAGCTTATGCACTATATAGGATCCCTGCACATTCCTGCACCACTGATCTCCAAGATGACTCTAGCAAAAGCAGTTCCCCATATGGAGCAGCAGGTGCGTGGTGCATTAGAAAGAATTAGGGTTTACTTTATGAAATGAGTGCAAAAGTGTGTGTGTGTGTTTGTGTGTGCGTGCATGCATTCATACTGGCTGGCACTCCATGTCCGGTGCGTTGGGTGCTGCAGATTAGAGCCACGTCCTCTGTGTGTTTGCAGTCGTGTCTGAGCCACTCTTTCTTGGCGCAGAGTGTGAGCGCTGGCTCTTTCCCTGTACAGCTCACATCGTCCAGGAAAATCGGCCCCGGCGGCGCACCGAAACGCTCCGGGTTCACATTCTGTCCTGATCTGGGATTTTTTTTTAACACAAATTAGAACTGACTTTAAGAACAAACATCCCGAATTAAAGTCACTATACATTACATTCAAGAAAGTCCGGGGACGTCTATTGAGATTATATATGTACGGTTAAGATATCAATCATTCCAGACTATAGACATTAAAATATTATACTAATATACTAATACATTCTACTTCTTGGCTTTCTTCTAGTTCTTCTCCAAGAGCTTTCTCCTTACTTTATTCTTTAATATGATTAATTGAATAAGTAATGTTTTATGCATACTGTACGTGTTACCTGTATCCCAGCTGCCTGCAGACGACCTGCGTGTTGACGCTTGTCCAGCCGTCATCGCACACCGTTCCCCATCGGCCCTGATAGTGAACCTCCAGCCTTCCCTCAAACCCCCCTGCTCCGCCCACCAAGCGCACCGATCCATCTGAGACGTAAAAGACAATAGTATGCGGGTCAGTGCGTCCGCGCGTGTGTCCGAGCGACTCTGTGTGAGTGTGTGTTTGTGTTTGTACCTGTAAGCGGTGTACAAGAAACTCCGGCATCCTCTGTGTGTTCACAGTTGTGTTCTCCCCAGGCGGTCTTCGGGCATTGCTCTATAGAGAGCTCGTTTCCTGTACAGCTCACTTCGTCCAGCAACACGCGGCCCACACCCGCTCCGAAATACGCCCCGACCCAGGCTTTAGCCGTGCCGCTTCACACACACAAACACAAATATACACTCGTAAAACATAGCGATAAACATGGACAATTGCATAAACACGCAAAATGAGGTCACATAAACACTTGTACACAGATAACTCCACATTGAGATACACACCACATGATAGAGATGAACACACACACGTAAACACGCACGCACATTTCCGTGATACAGATGATGAATGTAAAAGCGCACAGGCGTAGCCGCCCGTATTAATGCTCCTCCACGTTACTGCCATCAGTCACAATTAGGCTGAGAGAGGCTGAAACAATGACGCTCTGTCTTTCACACAGACCACACACTCTGTCTCTCTCGCTCTCTCGCTCGCTCGCGCTCTCCATCTTCCCTCGGAGTCTTTCATTCCAGTCCTCCTTCTTTCACACTTGCTAAATCTCTAGTCTCTAAATCACCCACTCTTACTTCCTCCACCCTGCCTCATGCTCTCTCACTCTCTCTCTCTATCTATCTATTGTGCACTCCAGTATTATTGGCCTCTGGTGTCTCACTAAATCATGAGGTTGAGCAAAACCCTGTCCGGCCTAATTAACTGTGTGTGTGTGTGTGTGTGTGTGTGTGTGTGTGTGTGTGTGTGTGTGTTACCTCAGGCCCAGTTGTCTGCACACCACCTCAGCATCGTTATTGTCCCACTGGTCATCACACACCGTGCCCCAATGTCCAGCGTGATACACTTCCACTCGACCTTCGTATGCGGTCCCTCCTCCAGCGAGACGCACTGTCACAAATGAAGAAGCTGCACACACACACACACACACACACACACACGCACCACATTGTAAAGATTTTTGCAGAGCATGTGTGGGCATGTGTATAGGTGGGCTTTTTTTTTTTTTTTTTTATAGCTTCCTGGACAAAATGTTCCCACATGAATAGAAATATCTGACATTTTTGTTTAACCTTTTGCTGGTCCCCACAAATTTTCTTTTCAACTTATTTGAAAATAAAAACAAGGGCCTCCTATCAACCGGAGATTGCGCAGTCCGATTCCCGGCCTAGATGGAGCCGATTGGCCGAGCTCTCTCAGAGGGGAGGGATGAGAGGTACTTAGTGCTCCCACATTAATCACGGCTCTACAGCCAATCAGGGGCGTCTGTGAGCTCACGCAAGCGGAAGAAGCGGATAGCGCTGTCCTCCGAGTGTGTTACGCCGCCCCCAACGGTGTGTGAGCTAGTAATTCGAAAAGATGTGGTCGGCTGGCGTCACGTGGTTCAGAGGAAACACGTGATAGTCTTCGGCCCTCCCAGCTGGTAGAAATATGGTAGAAATAGCCTTAATGTGGAGCCCCATACTGACGGGGAGGAATTGGACATGACTAAAAAAATTGGGGAGAAAATCGAGAAAAAAAGCAAAAAGCAAATAAAAACAAGGTTGAGCAATGATTAGCTGGGCGCAGTGGTGTAGTGGTTAAAATTATCGCCTTGCGCCCTCCAGGGTCCAGGTCCGAGTCCCGTCTCGGGGTCTGTGTCCGTGAAGTTTGCATGTTCTCCTCGTGCTTGGTGGGTTTCCTCCAGGTACTCATGTTTCCTCCCACAATCCAAAGACATGCAGATTAGGGTAAATGGTGTTAATGTGTGTGTGAATGTTGACGCTGGCCTGACCACGATTGTGAAGATAGGAATAATACAAAGGTCACCAGTGGCCTCCATGGTCCCTAGTTTGACTACAGAGGTTTTTAAATGGATGGATGGAATCATTAGCTGCATTAATAATAAAAGTCCTAACAAAGATAGTAAACCCATACTGTATATGTGTGTGTGTGTGTGTGTGTGTGTGTGTATACCCTTGACTGGAGTGCATGTGACAGCAGCGGCCTGATGGTTGGCGCACTCTCCTCCGTTCCAAACCGTGCGAGGGCACTGCAGCAAGTCAGCTTCGTCCCCACTGCATCCTATTGTCTTCCAGTGCACTACTGCAAGAGGCAGCCTAGATAGGGAGCTTGCACGTGCTCGTGCTTTATACCTATAAAAAGATTATAAATTAAAACTGATGAGGGTTTATTCCTCTGGGATCATTAAATGGGATGGTTAAAACACAACAACTTGTACGGCTTGATGTAAACAAATGTTTACATAACATGTTCAAGAAAGAGTCTTCAGGGTCAGCACTTTGTGTAAGTATGTAACATTGTGGTTGTGTATCTTTAAAACGCCCAATGCACTGTATTACAGTCTCAACCATAAAAGTTTTTACACGTTGCTGGTTTCACGGTACAGTGGAACCTTGGATTGCGAGTAACTCAGTTTACGAGTGGTCCGCAAGACGAGCAAAGATTTTTAATAGATTTTGACTTGAAAAACGAGCATGTCTTGGTTTACGAGTGCCAAGTTTTTTGACACCGTCACACACACACACTCTCTCGCCTCACACAGACACGCACACTCTGCTCTTCACAGAAACTCTGCTCTGTCGCGATTCTTTTCAAAGGTAAGGTGCTGGTTCGTGTGTGTGTTTGTTGTGAAACTTAAAAAGCAAGGTAGGGGGAGGGAGGAGGAGTTTTACTGTATAAGACGAGTCGAAGGAAGGGGCTAATTCCACACACACACACACACATACACAGACAAATACACGGTGCCTGCGCGCACAAGCGGAAACACTTATCTGTTGGGATTTATATTAACTTTTTTTAAAGGTAAAGTGCAGGTTAATTTGTTTTATTTTTACTTTATATATTGTATTAATTATTTTTCTGTATTTATTTTTGGGGGGCTGGATTTGGTTTACGAGTCTGCTTCTGGAACGAATTATGCTCGTAATCCAAGGTTCCACTGTACTTATTGTTTTTTTGTTTGTTTTTGTTTGCTTTTGTCTTATTAGTTTCACAAAAGACAAAATGAGATGAACAATAGCTAGAAGTAGCTACCGCATAACATAAGCAATAACGCGAACAAACATGTTTTGCAGATTACGTGTAACGATAAACAATTTGCAAACCTGATTGTCCTTTTTTATTAAAAATTTCATTAAACTTGTGTAACCATGGTAACCATGACTTTTGCATGCATGGTGGTAATGCGCTAATTAGATTCCAGCATTATTATTTGAGTAGTCTAGTGCACTAAACATTTATCTAGTTTATTTTATCAGCTGAAGTTGGGCATTGGTGGATCAATGGTAGGTTTGTTGTCTGCCATGTGTAACCTGGGTTCAATTCTCAGCCAGTGTCTAAACCACAGCAGTGTCGGTTACAAGCCCAGATAAATAGAGTTGCGTCGTGTCAGGAAGGGCATCCGATGTAAAACCTTTCTGTCCGCTGTTGCAGCCCCTCGACGAGAGCAGCCAGAAGACCGACAACAATTTTATCAGCTAAAATTTTTGGTCACTATATTTGATAGAATTTTTTTGTTTTTAAAGCGGGGGTGTGGTCGAGCACCATCTACAGGCAGAGAGAGGCAGATGAAGCCAACAGGTTACACATGATGCTTTACACCTGTAGTCTCTTTGTGATGGCAGAGAGAGAGAGAGAGAGACTTCCCTCCAAGGAACCTACCGCACCCACCCGCAGGGTGTGTACTGTATGTGTGTTTGTGTACTCTTCATTACAGCGTAGAAATCCAGTAAGCAGAAAGTATAAATCGTATTTTCTTCCTAAAACTCTCAATTTTTATTTATTTGGAGCTGTAATACAATACATATAGTATACACTTTGTAAATTATATTAGTGTCTTTTCTGATTCCGCCAGCACGTATTTATACCCCCACCTGTGCACACACCTGCCAGGAGGATCCCCAAGTGCGTGTGCGTGTTTGTGTGTGTGAGTACTCATTACCATACATTAGCATTTGTATTACTATAAGTGTACTAAATCCAGACAGATGGTTTGATCATGACATGAGGTTTAACATTTTATTACATGCTGTAATGCTGTAAAGTCACTTTAGATACCTACTGTATAAAGCACATACTCACCATTAATCAAATATGACAAGTGTGTGTGTGTGTGTGTGTGTGTGTGTGTGTGTGTGTGTGTGTGTGTGTGTGTGTGCGCTTCTCTTCTCCATTTCATATGTATTATTAATCCACCTGATCAATCTGACTGGAAAAGCACCATTCATTATTAACAGAGAACAAATGATTTGCTGGGGTCGCAGGATAAAAGTGTGTGTGTGTGTGTATGTGTGTGTGTGTGTTTGTGTGTGTGCATTAGACAGCACCACCACTAGCACCTCTGGCTTATCATGCTCAGGAACGACCTCAAGGTCATCAGACTTTCAGGAAGACAATGACAGTTATGTGTGTGTTTGGGGGGAGGGGGGTGGGGTGGCCTCATTAATCTTGCTGGAAAAGTGTGAACGTGACCTTTGACCTTGCAAGAGCCACCATGACACATCGAGGTCAAAAAGAGCAGCACAACAAGAATAAGCCTTCATAGTTTTCTCCCTCTTGTGTTTATGAGAATGTGTTTATGAAAGTATGTTAATTAAGAGTGTTTATGAGAGTATGTTAATATGAATGTGTTTATGAGAGTGTGTTTGTAGGAATGTCTTTATGAGTGTGTTTAAAAGAGTATGTTTATGAAATTGTTTATAAGAGTGTGTTTATGAGAGTGTGTTTATATGACTATGTTTATGAGAGTGTGTTTATGAGAGTGTGTTTATATGACTATGTTTATGAGAGTGTGTTTATGAGAGTGTGTTTATGAGACTATGTTTGAGAGTTTGTTTATGAGTATCTACATAAGAGTGTGTTAATTACAGTGTTCTCATGAGAGTGTGCTTAGATTGTGTTATGATTACATTTTTGCTAAAAAAAAATGTCTGAGAATGTGTTTACAAGAGTATGTTTATGAGAGAATGTTTGAGAGTGTGTTCATAACAGTGTTTATAAGACTGCATTTATAAGAGTATGTTTGAGAGTTTGTTTAGGTGTGTGTTTATGAGAGTTTGTTTAGGTGTGTTTAGGGCTGTAGCTATCGAATATTTTAGTAATCAAGTATTATATCAAAAAAATTATCGATTAATCGAGTAATCGGATAAAATGTACTTTTGCTTCATTAAACAGAAATATTAAATATACTGCTCAAAAAAATAAAGAACACTTTGACTGGGACTAAGTGTTACCTTTTTTTTTTTTAAATGCATACAGCATTTTATCAGAAAATAAACATTGTCATTATTCACAATACAAGGAATAGCTTAAAGTTGACTGAGATGAATTAAGTGCATTACAGTGCCATACATTCTTATTTTAAAGCCTTTTCTCAGATGCAAAAACTAAAAAAAGATATTTCAACTTAACTTTCAGAACTAAAAGTTTCAAAATCTACAGCTCAGGCATAACATAAGCCTTTACTGACTTCTTATTGGAATATCTTGTGATGACATTTAGGATGCAAAAATCCATGGACAGGAACAAGAGTCCATACATTGTGTTTTAAGTCTATATATTTATCAGAATATAAATCTCTCTCTTGGACATGTATGTGTGCACACTAGTCTTTAAAGGAGCGTGTGATTGCAATGAAGTAAGGTAAGCATGTCAACATGCTCCGAACTGAGGCTTGTCCTGCGCTTTAAAGCAATGTTTCCTGCTGCTGAAAACATTTTTCATTGATAAAAGTTTTTTTAATCGCTCTCTTCCATTTTGCAGCCGGCAACAGAACGCTCCCTCAAATCAATACACTGCTAACTTTCTCCTTCCGCTTTGTGGGTGACGTAAGTGTTTCTTCTTCGTCTGTGTTTTCTAGCGGCTTGCATCCGGAAGTGCTTTGTTTCGCGCCAAACAAATAAGTGTGCAAAAAACATAACGCAAGCTTTTAAAATTAATTAAAAGAAGCTTTTTTTTTTTTGTCTCGATCATATTTTGTAATCGAGTTACTCGAGGAATCATTTCAGCCCTAGGTGTGTTTATGAGAGTATATTTGAGAGTGTGTTTATGAGAGTATGTTTAGGTGTGTTTATGAGAGTACGTTTAGGTGTGTTTATGAGAGTATGTTTGAGAGTGTGTTTATGAGAGTGTGTTTATGAGAGTACGTTTAGGTGTGTTTATGAGAGTATGTTTGAGAGTGTGTTTATGAGAGTATGTTTGAGAGTGTGTTTATGAGAGTATGTTTAGCTGTGTTTATGAGAGTGTGTTTATGAGAGTATGTTTAGCTGTGTTTATGAGAGTATGTTTATGAGAGTATGTTTGAGAGTGTGTTTATGAGAGTATGTTTAGCTGTGTTTATGAGAGTATGTTTATGAGAGTATGTTTAGCTGTGTTTATGAGAGTATGTTTGAGAGTGTGTTTATGAGAGTGTGTTTATGAGAGTGGGCGGCATGGTGGTGTAGTGGTTAGCACTGTCGCCTTGTACCGCCAGGATCCGGGTTCGATCCCTGGCCAGGCTCGATTCCCGGCTCTGTGTGCATGGAGTTTGCATGTTCTCCCCGTGCTTGGTGGGTTTCCTCCGGGTACTCCGGTTTCCTCCCACAGTCCAAAGACATGTAGGTTAGGCTAATTGGCGGCCCGTAGTGTGTGAATGAGCGAGTGTATGTGTGTGTGTCTGTGCCCTGCGATGGATTGGCACCCTGTCCAGGGTGTCTCCTGCGTCTCCTGCGATAGGCTCCAGGCCCCCGTGACCCTGAATACAGGATTAAGCGGTATAGATGATGAGTGAGTGAGTGTTTATGAGAGTATGGTTAGGTGTGTTTATGAGAGTATGTTTATGAGCATATGTTTGAGAGTGTGTTTATTAGAGTATGTTTAGGTGTGTTTATGAGAGTATGTTTAGGTGTGTTTATGAGAGTATGTTTGAGAGTGTGTTTGAGAGTATGTTTAGGTGTGTTTATGAGTGTATGTTTAGGTGTGTTTATGAGTGTATGTTTAGGTGTGTTTATGAGAGTATGTTTAGTGGTGTTTATGAGAGTATGTTTGAGAGTGTGTTTGAGAGTATGTTTGAGAGTGTGTTTATTAGAGTATGTTTAGGTGTGTTTATGAGAGTATGTTTAGGTGTGTTTATGAGAGTGTGTTTGAGAGTATGTTTAGGTGTGTTTATGAGAGTATGTTTGAGAGCGTGTTTGAGAGTATGTTTAGGTGTGTTTATGAGAGTATGTTTGAGAGTGTGTTTGAGAGTATGTTTAGGTGTGTTTATGAGTGTATGTTTAGGTGTGTTTATGAGAGTGTGTTTGAGATTATGTTTAGGTGTGTTTATGAGAGTATGTTTGAGAGCGTGTTTGAGAGTATGTTTGAGAGCGTGTTTGAGAGTATGTTTAGGTGTGTTTATGAGAGTATGTTTAGGTGTGTTTATGAGAGTATATTTGAGAGTGTGCTTGAGAGTATGTTTAGGTGTGTTTATGAGTGTATGTTTAGGTGTGTTTATGAGTGTGTATTTTAAGAGTGTGTTTAAAAGAGTACGTTTGAGTGTTTTCATAAGAGTATGTTTGAGAGTGTGTTCATGAAAGTGTGTTTATGAGAGCATGTTTGCGAGTGTTTGACAGTGTTTATAATGAGAGTATGTTTGAGTATTTTTATGAGAGTATGTTTTTGAGAGTGTTTATGAGTGTGTTTATAAGTGTATGTTTAAAAGAGTGTGTTTATGAGAGTGTGTTTTTAAGGGTATGTTTTAATAGTATGTTTCTGTATGTTTGAAAATTTTGTGTTTTTTTAGACTATTTATGAGTGCATGTTTAGGAGATGGTGTTTATAAGGTTGTGTTTACGAGTGTGTGTTTGTGAGACTAAGTTCAAAATTGAGTGTTTATAAGAGTATGTTTGCGAGTGTGTTTGAGAGTATGTTTAGAAGGGTATCCTTATGAGAGTAAGTTTATAAAAATGTATTGTCACAGCGTGCACCTGTGGTGAGCATGCGCATAAATCATTGTTGCTCCTCTCTCACTCTGTAGGCTCACTAAGTAGGCTGCATCCCCTTCTGCAGGTGTGCGAAGGGGCGGAGCTGATGGAAAGGAGCACGGCTGGATAAAATCAACGTTAATCTCTGGCTTTTCCTCATGCTATAAAAACAAGGCAGTAAGAGTAAGCTCTGGAGGTCTTTAGAGCAGAGTCACGTGGCTGACGCATTGTGAGTGGGGCGATGTAACGCGCCCCATGGATTTTAAAGACTATAGAGCATTTTTTAGGTCAAGTATGGTTGTTAAAACATTTCACTGTAAATCATACTGTATGTGATGAATTAAAATAGAATTTGAATTACGTGCAGCCACTTGATCGGCGCATGAAGGACAACCATGAAAAGAAGGTGTGAGCTCCCACGGCACTCGCACACTCATGACGAGCAAGCCTTCGGGAACCTTCCACCAAAATGAAACAAAGGCTGCTGTGCATCAACATTAAGGCCCCAGTTTCCAGCCAGGGAAAGCTGCAGGACGTTGGAAAAAACTCCTGAGGCTGCACCCAAAGGAGCGCTGTGAGGGGCCAGTTGGCGAAGTCTGTGGGAAAAATTGCTTAGGGAAAATGCAGGAGCCACTGGCCATATGCCAGCTGGGCATTGCCTCCAGACCTGCACGTGACACACACCTTCACAGCTTTCCTTCTCTTTCTCTCCTTCCTCCCTCCTTAAAACCCTTGCTGCTCCCCTTTTTTTGTAAATAAAATGACCCTTATTACAGTTATTACAGATTGTGTTTGTGTATATACTGCATTTTAGTGTATGTTTGAGAGTATGTTTTACGAGAGTATATTCGATTGTGTGCTTATGAGAGTATCTTTGAGAGTGGGTCCATAAAAGTATGTTTGAGTGTGTTTTAGAGTGTTTATAAGAATGTGTTTATGAGAGTATGAGTGAGAGTGTGTTTATGAGAGAATTTTGCGAGCAATATTTTGGTAACCGTTTGCCATTGGTCCGATGTCAGCCCACCGTTGGACCAGTGGCAGTGCATACTGAAAGTTGCGCCCATGTTGACATCAGTGGTTGGCCCCACGTCAGTTTGTTCCTCGGCCCACTGTGGGCCCAAAGATAGGTTGGCCCAATGTTGGTTAGGTAAAAATAAATAACATTGAAAGAACTAGATCTCTAACTATGTGGATGATTTCTAAATGATAAATGATAAATTCATTGTGCTTTGTGCTCAACTGTGAACTCTGTCAAACAGGCCACTAGATGGCGCTTATCACTAGGGAGGAACCTAAAACTCCACAGAGGGCAGGTGCTGCTGATTAAGTTAGCCAAGCTAAACACAGGCTAAAGTTTTGTACCTCTTTGCTCCTAACTACAGGTGGGTTAATATTCCTCCAAATGAGATGTAAATACCCTTGAGTAAGACATAAGAGTGTTGAGAATCTGTTGTGGTAACATGAAAAGCATGCAGTTAGTAGTTTTGCTTTAATGTGGTGAGAAAGATTATGCTAGGCTAATCGACCGGTTGCCAGTGTATACAGGGCTAATATACAGTACATATTGTTTTGCTTTAGGGCACTGCATTTTTGTATGTTTATGCGGTTGTCGAATATATGTATGAAGGTAGTCGGCATGTGAAACATATCATTTGACAATTTTGCTGGGTTATTTACTGTTCGAATCGCTTTGTTTACTTTGTTTCATCTGGAGAAAAATATGTGTGCTGTAGAACTGAGCCAAATGTGGAAAATGTTTGTTTTTCTCATCATTTTGCTGGTTGGAAAGGAATACTTTGAAGAACTCATTAATTAAGTTATTTTTAGAGGACAGTAAATCTGTACTGTTATACAAGCTGCACATTGACTACTCAAAAGTATATCAAAGTTTCATTTCTATAATATTGTCCCTTGAGAACATATAATAAAGCGGTTGCTGAAATGTCCCTATAATTATCATCCATCCATATATATATATATATAATTTTATATAGCGCATCTGATAAGTGAGGGTTTGGGGTGTGTGTTGGTGAGTAGATGTCGACTTACCCTTGCCCAAGCTGTCGACACACCACGTGAGCGTCTCTGTCGTCCCAGTCGTTGCTACAGATCGTCCCCCACGCACCATTCATGTACACCTCTACTGTCCCATCCAGCTTAGACCTGCCACCCTGCAGGCGCACAGAACCTACAAAAACACAGGCAAAGTTTTTCCACTACTTCTTATATTTTTTATCTTACTATATGATAGCTGAGCCAGAAAAAGTGTTAATATTTAATGATCAATTATTTAATTGCAAATTTCGAAAGTCCGGATTATACACAACTTTCGTATCTGTTGGTAACTAGGAGCACTGCAGACAACAAGAGGTGAAGCAATAGTAGGTTAAATGTCTTTTTATGTACTTTTAAAATATCCCTCACATAAGACAGAACTAGCCATTAAACATGTGTGTGTAAGAGAGAGAGATAGAGAGGTGTGTTATAGCCAGTGTGAACCATATTGCATATAAATCAGAAACACTTACTCTGGTTAAAAGCACTCCCTACTGTACACTTGCTCACTATAAATTTAATGGACAACTGGACGTGGTACAAAGAACGCAGTTATGGGAGTCATCGTATTTCAGGTTTTTTTTTTTTTTTTTGCTTTGCTATTTATATTCAGGTTGCTTGCGTTTAATGGATGTGTGTTTGCCTCAGGAAGTGTCAGTAACCATATATCTTTAAAACTGCTCACATATTTATTTCCATCTGTACATAAACTAAAATAACACAATGCACGTGGAAAAACTGGTTTATGCTTGCAGGGTTTCCTTTTTTGTTTTCCGAGACTGTAAAGACGATAAAGCTGTAGCATTTATTTAAGCTACTTTTTAGGATTAATTACTTTAAAGTACTATTATAATCGTCTGTTTTTATTCAATTTAGTCAATCAAATGCATCTGCTTGTAGAAACTAATTAATAAAAAAAGAAAGAACATATATTTATGGCTTTTTGCCATTTTCCCCACATTTTTTAAAACAACCTAATTAGATTTTCCTTGTATATGACATCATATAAGAGGAGGCTCTCCCCTGGCTTGCTGCTCAGCCCTGCTGTTTTATTAATGGGCGGAGCTTACAAGTACTGTAGCTCATTTACATAGGCTCTGAAATGACATGTTCAGACAAGGAGTGAGTTTGGAGTGTTTAAAAAAATGCATTATCTGATGGACTTTCAAATGGAGCATTAAAACGTACATTTGGGAGAGATGTGAGACACTATTGTGTTAACTTAACTAAAGAGTAAAATAGAGGACCTTTTAATATTAGTTTGGAAAATGACTGATACTTGAAAGTTGACTGCTTACCTTTGCTAGATAGATAGGTAGCCTCCTGGTTAGCAAGCTTTAATAATAACTTTAGTTACATCTTAGATTACCAAATAAATCACATCAACAAACTTTTACTGCTAATGGAAAGTGTGTACTTATAGAAAAACACTGTCGGTGGATATGCTTGGCTGCAAGAGGCCACTCATGTTACATACACCAAAGTCATCAAGGAGTTCCTGAATACAGTCCTCAACCGAAAATATGTTCCACAGTTCACGTTTTAGGATGACCCCACCATTTCACGAGAATGACAGACGCCTTCCTGACTTGAAAAGGCTTCACAAGATTGCTACTCTATTGCCAATCTTTATGCTAGTTTGATTTATGCTAGTTTATGATTAATGGCCTCGGGCTCTCCTTTAAACGATCAGTCCATCATGTCAGTTTAAATGTAAGCGAGTAGTGAATATAATGAAATGTTGCGTGATAGTCGGTGAGTGAGTGCTTATTTTGTCTTGCACCTTTGAGCGGTGTAAAAATAGGTGGTAGGGTACACCCTGGATGGGGTGCCAATCCATTATACACACACTCACATTCACACACTGCTAGCAATTTACAGTAGGAACGCCAATGAGCGCAATCTGCATGTCTTTGAAATGTGGGAGGAAACTGGAGTACCCAGAGGAAACCAACCAAGCACGGTGAGAACACACAAACTCCCTGCACACAGACCTGGAGGCAGGAATTAAACACGGACTCTTGAGGTGCAAGGTGACAGTGTCAATCACTAAGCTACAGTGCCGCCCCTAGCTGTTCCATTTTACCATATTTCTCACCTGACAGGCCACGCCCACAAGACATGTCTCCCTATTTCCACCTCGCTTTACGTTGAAATGAAATTGTTCCCTAGTTTAAAATTAATTAACAATTCTTTTCAAGGTAAATGGTTTCACTACTCAGTTTGTCAACTACTGTATGTTGTTTCCAGAACTTCATTCTGAAACTCAAAATTGATTTGTCCCAATGCCAATGACCAGCATTGCTTGATCTCATTCGTCTCTGTGGCACACATGTTAAACACAATTGTGCTGTGCTTTCTTCTGCATCTCCAAAGATACTCCACTCATTGCAGGATAAACATCTGAACAAGCCCTGGATCTCTATTTAATTGTTTTAATCTATTTAAAACAAATTTGATTTAAAAATTGTATTGATAACAGAGAAAGTAAAAGTGTAGCCACATGAATAACATGTGCTATGACGTACAGTATATAGACTGTTTAACACTAATGATGTAGGACTGATGGCATAGTTGACAATTGTCTTGTTTTTACTTATAACCTCTGTGGTAGGACTTCCCTGGCTGATCATTTATCATTTTCATAAACTGTTTAACATCATATTTGAACAAATAATATAATTACAACCATAAACAATCTGTAATCCATAAGAGCTTATGCAACATGGTTGAAAGTATTATACTCAATGACAATGAGCTAAGATTTATTTTTTTATTTTTTTAATGAGAGAACACATAGGATGGTGTGTCTATAATTTATGCCACATAGATGAATGAGATCATGTGATGCCAGTCATTTGGCAATGTGGCATTTTTGGATTTTGCATTTTGGAGCAACTGGATGGAGTTATTTTTATAACTTAGTTAATGGAACTTTTGCAAATATTAATAAATTATTACTGTATATTTAAATTATTTAAATGAGAAAATCAGTGTAAGAAAATATATTTTATTTTTTTTATATTTGAAATAAAAAAATTGTTATTGTTAACTCTAATATTTTTATTAATTATTTTGAAACTAAGAAATCCTCAGTTGGTGGATGAAAATCATCAATCTGGCAACATTATAACAATCTTTAAGCTAAGTGAAGCATATGATGCATATGATGTTTGTGATTAATGTTAACATGCTTTACCTTAATCGGTAAAATATAACAATTGTGAAGAAAATATTAGAATAATATACTTAACATTAACAGACATGGAATGTACCTCAGATAATAGAAGAATCTGTAAAATATGAAATAGAAGACAATACATGACTATACAATACTGACTAGTCAGTCCCTAATACAGGTGTGAGAGTGACTATGACTAATGTATAATAATAGAAATGTATAACGATGTGAATGTTAATATATTATTAATATACTATAATTTGAAAAACACTAATTATATATTATAATTATTGCTTGTAATTAAGAAGATTTTACCTTATAATTTGTATCCCATGATTAGATTTTTTTTTTTATTATTTAATTGCAAGCTGTTGCATATCACATCAAGTCACATCAAAGTTTGGTGACTTTTATGTTAAATCTCAGAATTAACACCTCATTAATTTGAACTTGATAACACCTGACGCCTGACACGCAACCAACAGTGCTGAAATAATGATGTTTTATTTACATATCTCCCCAGAACCTACAGTATCTGTATGAAAACCCACACTGTTGAATAAATGTAATAATTAATGCTGGCATTAGACTTTTTCAGTGTAGACTATTCTGTGTGTGTGTGTGTGTGTGTGTGTGTGTGTGTGTGTGTGTGTGTGTGGTTGTGTAAAGGTGCAGGTTTTGCACTCTGTGCTGAAAGCTTCGGTCTGGCATACCTTTCTCACAGGCTAGAGGTTGTGTTTGGGTGTTTGCTTGTCTGAACTTGTCTCTTCCCAATTTAACATGCTTCATCGTGCAAAAAAAAAAAAAAAAAAGCCATTGAGACAACCTGAATTTTTTTAAAAGCCTTTTTTCCCCTATTAACTCTAAAGCATTTTTTGTGACTTGCAATGCTTTTGTAGTGATTAGGAATCAGCTGACTAGATAAAAATTTGAATAAAATGTTAATGTTCTACATAATATAGTTAGTCCATATTTATAATATTAATTATATATATTTTTTAAACAAATGAGCCATTTATTCAATCCCATAATGTGGGAATATATAATATTTGGGCTTATGTTAATGTCATTTGTTGAAATTTATGATTAATTTCAATTTAAGTTAAGATTCATTCCATGCTCCTTTGCTCTGCTAAGTTTCCTGGTGTACTATTTTAAATGTTCAAATCTGAATTTTAAAGGACTGGATTGAAAATAGATTGTACCATAAACAAAAGCATTATTATAAAATTGAAATAGAATCCTTGCACACAAATGCACGCCAAATTCAATTAAATTATATTCAACTACAAAATCTCAATTATAATCACAAATAAATAAAAAAAACACATGGTCAGGGTGTCCAAATGAACATCATGCAATAAGCAATCTAATTTAATAGAATAAACAGTTATAATCAGAATCAGGATCAGGATTAATGAAGAGTTGTCAGGATTGTCAATTTATTCTGGGGAAACGGAAATGATCATAAGAACTAAACAGATTAATCTGATTGAATGTAGGATTAATTATCGAGTCTGTAGATGCTTCCACACCTCCACAACTTGCTTCCTGTGATGCATTAAACTCTAGTGGTGTTGATTTGTGTATGTCAATATATAAACCTCTGTGAAATCCAAGGTTAAATGCTTTGCTTTTTATTTAATATAGCTACATTTTAGGTATTTCAAAGAGTTGTAAGAATTCGTAGGAAAGAGGAAAAGGGATCATGATCAACTGAGTGCATTAGTCTGCTTTACTAAAGCCTACTGCAATTAATGCAGTGCATAAACAATGCAGGTCAATTCACGTGCATGTTTAAAAGGCTAAAAAAAAAAAAGCAGAACAGTATATATGCATATTTTCATATTTTGGTTGTAATAACACATCAATGTTCTCGTGCATATTTTGTGTAAAAGGATGCATCAAAGTGTTCGTGAATATTTTTGTATAAAGTGACGCAGCACGGTGCTCGTGCATGTTTGCTTTCAGGGCTGCAACCCGGTGCAGATCCTCCTGCTCGACAATGCACGCGCTTCTCCTCTACAAACAGCGCGCAGATGTCTGCGTCGTTTCGCTCGGAGACGCGTTACCTTGTTTGCAGTCGCAGTAGCCCCAGTCGACGCGTCCGCGCGCGTTGCGGAAGAAGCACCAGGGCCGGATCCTGGAGTCCGGGTTCCTGCAGAAGTTGTGCTCGCCGAGTCCCCTGCCTGGGTAGCGCGCGCTCACGCCGCTCACCTCGCTCCAGTTCATGCACCGCGCGCCCGACTCCGTGACGTCCACCGAGCCGCGGTACGACGCGCCTCTCCCGCGGCTCTGCGCGCACTCGCTGAACGGGTTCAGAAACGAGGAAGCTCGCGAGACGCAGAACAGGATCAGGAGGAAAAGCGCGAGGGACCGAGGGCGCGCGCTCGCCTCCATCACCGCATTCTCTCCGCGCGACTGGAGCGCAGTGACGTGTGAGCGCGCGCGAGGGGGTTTCACTGGGGGAAGCCCTAAACGCCGAGCGGCTCGCGGGGGGTCACTGAGGAGGATAATGATGTGATGATGATTATAACACTATTATTATACTGATGACCGACGGTGCTTCTCCGTCACGTGACTCACCCAAACCCCCACATCTGATTTATACGAGTTGTATAATAATAATAATAATAATAAAAAGAATAATAAATAAATAAATAAATAAACGAAATCTATAGTAATTCTGTTATAATTGTGTAATTCTTTAATGGTTCTGTAATTATTCATTTTTTAATAATTATTTAATAACTCATAATTATGTAATAGTTTTGCCGTCATTCTATAAAAATTACGTAATAAATCCGTAATGGTTCTACAATAATTCTACAATAATTCTGTAATTGCCCAACACTCTGTAATTGCCCAACAATACTGGTAACGGCAGTATTTCAGGATAAAAACAGCACCACAAGTTTATTAATACTTAAGATATTTACATATTTATATCTGTAATATAAGTGGTTAGAAACAAGCTTGATATAAAAAAAAACTGATTGCAGTAATACAATTTTCTTTCTCATATGTTATTAAGGTTCTTCAAAGTGAGAGCAGAAATTAAGAATTTAGTTCTTTAACGATGCTGCCATCTAGTGTTCACTTTGCACAGATGCATAGTAGAGTCTCATATTATAGCCACCCATACATCCAACTAGGAACCTGTACAAAACTAGGGACCCTAAAGGTGCTACTGCGGTGAAGTTCGTTTGTCGTTCGATGTTCGTTTGATAGTCAGCATTTCCCGCCCCTCTATATACAACACAAAGGATTTGAACGAATATTGAGTCTTGTGATATGTTCACCTATTTGCATTAAATGTACTTCAAGTTGTAACTGTCATATTTCGACATGTTTTAAGTCGATATAAACGAACATATTTATTCCGAGAGGCGCATAACCCCGTTAAAAGCGCAGCTGCGCTTTGTGCGGCTTAGGGACCGTGTAAAAATTATATGCACTTTGTGAAATCGTAGAAAACAGCAAGTGCAGTCATAGATTCAGGGATATTGGCAGATGCTGCTTACACAGCTCTACTACAGTTGAAGTAAATGTGAGATCAATTATTTTAACAATAATAAATTAAACAACAAATCCTTTGCACTTTTACCCACAATTCCTCTTGTGATATGCCTGGCCCTATCCCAGCTCCATGTCACAAGAGCTTTTTTCCCACTTAAACCTCTTTATTTGGAGGTATATTAATTTATTGTCACTTTAATCAATTATTGGCACAATAATCAAGTAAATAATAAATCAATTGCAATTTTACCCACAATTCCTCTTGTGATATATCTCTCCCTATGCCAGCAGCATGTCACAAGATCTTTTTTCCCAGTTAAACCCATTTATTTGGAGTTATATTAATTTATTTTCATTATTGGTACAATAATCAATTAAACAATAAATCTATTGCACTTTTACCCATAATGCCTATTGTGATGTGCCCCTCTCTATCCCAGGAACATGTCACAAGAGCTTTTTTCCCACTTAAACCCATTTATTTGGAATTATATTCATTTATTGTCATTTTAATCGATTATTGACCCAATAATCTATTAAACAATAAATCTATTGCATTTTACCAATAATTTCTCTATATGGTTAGGTGTTAGGGGGTTAGTTATAGTTTAAGGTTATGGTGAGGCTCGCCTAAAATCCATTTTCTCCTGGCAGAATCGGTTTCCGAAGTCTGGAAGGTCCCAGTGGACCGGGGATGGTTTCACATGGTCTGGGGGCGATCCCTTAAATGTGCCCATAAGATTCGGTGTGGCTGGCGCCGAGGCTGACCAAGCGACGAGCTGTCACATTACTCCTGGGGAGCCCAGAGTTTCTCAAATATATACAGACCTGTAAAATGAGGGGTTAAACTGAGGGGGAAAGCTCTTGTGACATGCTGCTAGAATAGAGAGAGAGAGACGTATCACAAAAGGATTCATGGGTAAAAGTGCAAAATATTTGTTCTTTTATTGATTATTGTGACAATAATTGATTAAAGTGACAATAAATTAATATATTTATAAATAGGAGGGTTTAACTGGAAAATGAGCTCTCCACTAGAGGTCACTGTTCATGTCTGTCTGTTCGTAGTTTTTGTTGGTCGACTCAGTTTCCCAGATGGCACCTCAGTCAGGTGATGAGTGCTCACTTGAACTGAGGTGGCTCATTAAAGCTTCTATAAATAGCAGTTTGTTCTGGGAAACTGGGTCGAGCATTTGTTTGGTATGTTGTGTTTGTTTGTATTACTGTCACGTGGGCATTCCTTTTTGTTACTTTAAGTTTATATTTGGTTTATGTTTTGTAACCTTTGTTTTCCGAGGGCTCTAGTTTTGTTTTCTGTATGTTCCTTGTTCTGATGGATTCATGGAGCTGCCTTGTTCAGTGTTTTAGTTAGGCTGTGTCTCCTCCTGTGTAAGTACTGTTCTGTCTTCTGGTTTATTCCCTTGTATGTGTAGCCACACGAGGGCTTAGCCGTTAGCAGGGTTAGCCGTTGGTAGGCCTTGACGTCTAGTAGGGTTAGCCTCCAGTAGGCTAGCCTCTAGTGGGATTGGACTGCTAGTGGTTCTGGTCACCAGTAGGTTAGCCGCTAGTTTGGTATAGCCCCATGTGTGCCCTGCCTTTTGTGTTCTGTTTCCCTATTAGGTCAGTACTAACCTGGTTAGCCACCAATCCCTTAGATACTAATCCGGTTAAGTCAGCATCCAGTGTCTCCGTATTCCATGTAGCTACTAATTCTATTAACCACTAACCCATCTGGTCTCTAGCCTCTGTTGCCCCTAGCCCTGTCTCCAGTCCTGTCTAGCCCTGTCTCGCCAGACCTGTCTCCTGTCTAGCCCTGTCTCTCCAGTCTCTAGTTCGCCTATGTGTCTTTAGTTAGCTCCAGCTCCATGTTTCCTTCTGTTAGTTCCCTGTGTCAGCTCCTGGTTCCTGGTGTTCAGATCCTTTCCTCCTGTGTTTGCCCTGAGCCCTAATTATAGATCGAGTTTGTTGTTTTTAGTTTCTTTGTTTTGAGTTTGGAAATAAAAGACTATTTCTGTTTGCACACCCTTCTGCGTGCATGACTACCCTATATGCCCATGGCCACTACCTCAGCCGGTCTAGCGAGTACAACCATGAGCTAGACCCATGACGATAGCATGAGGCATATCACAAAAGGAATTCTGAGGAAAAGTGCAAAAGATTTGTTGTTTAATTGATTATTGTGCCAATAATGACAAATGAATATAACTGCAAATAGAGGGGTTTAACTGGGGGGGGGGGGGAAGCTCTTGTGACATGGAGCTGGGGTAGGGAGAGGAATATCACAAGAGGAGTTGTGAGTAAAAGTGCAATGGATTTGTTGTTTAATTGATTATAGTGCAAATATGTCTCAAACTGCTGGTAATGGCTTGTGTTGGTAGCCATTGGGCTGAAGTAAGGCAGGCATAGACGCAGAGGGGTAGTGTGAAACAAAGTCCTTTTATTTGAACAGAACAAAACAAACTTCAAACAAAGATGTTCCACAAAACATATGCCAACTTAACCAAAACAGACCATAACCAAACCAAAGGAAAGCCCAACTGACAATAATGCTCGACCCAGTTTCCCAGAACAAACAGCTATTTATAGAATGTCTAATTAGCTACCTCGGCTCAGGTGAGACCTCCTCACCTGACCGAGGTGCCTTATATCTGTAATATAAGTGCCTTCTGGGAGTCTAAACTACAAAACTAAACATGGTGCCCTCTGGTGGTGAACCCTCACAAAATAATCGATTAAAATTAGAGTAAATGAATATAACTCCAAATAGAGGGGTTTAACTGAGGAAAAAGCTCTTGTGACATGCAGCTGGGATAGGGAGGGGCATATCACAAGAGGAATTCTGGGGGGGAAAGTAAAGCATTTTTTTTGTTTTATTGATTATTCAAATAATCGATTAAAGTGATAATAAATTAATATAACTCAAGATAGATTGGTTTAACTGGGAATTCTGGGGGAAAGTGCAATAGATTTATTGTTTAATTGATTATTGTACCAATGATAATAATATACAGTAACTGTAAATAGTGGGGTTTAACTGAGAAAAATGCTCTTGTGACATGTAGCTGGGATAGGGAGAGACATATCAGAAGATGAATTCTGGGGAAATGTGCAACAGATTTGTTGTTTAATTGATTGTGTGAATTTATTTTTTTTTGCAATAAATTAATATAATTATAAATTGAGGTTAACCTGGGAATAGAGTTCTTGTGACATAGGGATAGGGGCACAGCACAATTATTGCCAAATGTGCAATGGATTTCTTATTTCATTGATTATTGTAAACAAAAAAAGATTATTCATACACTTCAACTGTAGTAGAGCTGTGTAAGTGGCATCTACCAATGTCCCTTAATGACTGAGTGTACTTGCAGTTTTCTACGTTTTCACAGAGTGCATGTCATTTTTACGCGGTCCCTAAATCGCACGCAGCGCAACTCTGCTTTTAACGGGGTTATGCGCCTCTCCGAACATTTTTTGTTTATATCGACTTGAAAATGTCGAAACATGACAGTTCCTCTTTGAAGCACATTCAAGGCAAATAGGTGAGCATATCACAAGACTCAATATTCGTTCAAAACCTTCGTGTTGTATGCAGAGACTCGCGTTACTGTAATTGAGTAGTGTTTTTGTGCACTTCTACTTTTTAAAGTAGTTTTTAAAATCTGTAATTTTACTTTTACTTAAGTATGTTTTGTTTGAAGTATTGTAATTCGCTACATTTTAAATCATATGCGCTACTAGGTGAAACAAATGAATGAAAATGCAAAAATAAAAAAAATATGATACTTTGTATAAAAGCTTCGTTGCGCTCGCGTGTGTGTATCGTGTCCTGGTCGCGCGCCGCTCCAGACTTCACTCCAGGTTTTCTGACAGTTTCCCCACATCGGCATCTACCTGACCTTCCACACGGTCGCTTCCGCCCTGAGAGTGACGTCATCAACCAGCGCGACTATATATAAACCGGAGAGAGACGCGGGAAAGAGGAAAGAGATTGTGATTTACGCGTTTTGGTATTTGGTTGTGACTTTTTTGCCTCCCATTGACTTTGATTATTGCTTTGGTTGGTCTTTGTATATATTTGTAGATAATGTCACTGTATGTTTGTGCCCTCACCAGTAGTAGGGGCGTGGCTGCCATTTATTTTGGGAAGAGGGAATTTATTCACTGTTCTTGGTTTAGGGAGTCAGGGAAGGTACCTGGATTTTTGTTTGTGTTGTTGTTGTTTTTTTGCAGGTAATCTAGCTACTAAATATAAACACCGTTAGGTTTATTATTTTGGCCTGGGTCCACCCTGAATCTGTTCCTCCTCCTCCTGTTCTGTGTGTGTGTGTGTGTGTGTGTGTGTGTGTGTGTGTGTGTGTGTGTTTTGTAAAGCAATACAAATCCCATTATTTCATCAGTTAATGACTGGATCTAGTTCTTTCTGCCATATACCACCATTTCCATACAGTTTAAAATAGAACCCTGAACCATTCTTTTGCTGTACGGCCCAACCCTAGACTGGGACATAACGCCATATTTAAGTGACCACTTTGATTTTCAAGCACAAGAAAGACAACAGCTTTATTATGCAAAGGTGTTCCTTCAGTTGAAAACAACTAGTTTGAGATTTATATCTGCTCATCCTTTTTGAACTACGCTAGAATGCTTCATCTCACTTCTGCTGTTAAAAAAAAAAAAGTTACTCAGTAACGACCTTCATGTCTTACAATAACAACTGACTGTTGGTCTTGTTGTTGTTACTGAATTACCTACTGTAATGCCATAAGGATTACTTCATAGTTTTGAATAATCCAGTTTTGCTCTAGAATATAGAAAATGGTACTGTACATATACAGTGGAACCTTGGATTGCGAGTAACGTGGTTTACGAGTGTTCCGCAAACCGAGCAAAGATTATTAAAAAATTTTAATCGGAAACCGAGCAAGTATTAGTTTACGAGCGCCGAGTATCATGTATCACGCAATCACGCATGTGACTCTTATTTTGACACCGAGCGACATTCACCTTTTGTCCACCTTTTTAAAAAGGTAAAATGCAGATTAATTTGTTTTATTTTCATTTTATAGATTGTATTAATTATTTTTATGTATTTATTTTTTGGGACTGTGGAACGAATAATTTGAGTTTTCATTATTTCTTATGGGAAATGATGATTTGGTTTATGTGTTTTGGACCATGAGCCCACTTCCGGAACGAATTATGCTCGTAATCCAAGGTTCCACTGTATACTGTGTACAGTCGTGGCCAAAAGTTTTGAGAATGACACAAATATTAGTTTTCACAAAGTTTGCTGCTAAACTGCTTTTAGATCTTTGTTTCAGTTGTTTCTGTGATGTACTGAAATATAATTACAAGCACTTCATACGTTTCAAAGGCTTTTATCGACAATTACATGATGTTTATGCAAGGAGTCGGTATTTGCAGTGTTGGCCCTTCTTTTTCAGGACCTCTGCAATTCGACTGGGCTGCTCTCAATCAACTTCTGGGCCAAATCCTGACTGATAGCAACCCATTATTTCATAATCACTTCTTGGAGTTTGTCAGAATTAGTGGGTTTTTGTTTGTTCACCCGCCTCTTGAGGATTGACCACAAGTTCTCAATGGGATTAAGATCTGGGGAGTTTCCAGGCCATGGACCCAAAATTTCAACGTTTTGGTCCCCGAGCCACTTAGTTATCACTTTTGCCTTATGGCACGGTGCTCCATCGTGCTGGAAAATGCATTGTTCTTCACCAAACTGTTGTTGGATTGTTGGAAGAAGTTGCTGTTGGAGGGTGTTTTGGTACCATTCTTTATTCATGGCTGTGTTTTTGGGCAAAATTGTGAGTGAGCCCACACATGAATGGTCTCTGGATGTTTTACTGTTGGCACGACACAGGACTGATGGCAGCGCTCACCTTTTCTTCTCCGGACAAGCCTTTTTCCAGATGCCCCAAACAATCGGAAAGAGGCTTTATCCGAGAATATGACTTTGCCCCAGTCCTCAGCAGTCCATTCGCCATACTTTTTGCAGAAGATCAATCTGTCCCTGATGTTTTTTTTGGAGAGAAGTGGCTTCTTTGCTGCCCTTCTTGACACCAGACCATCTTCCAAAAGTCTTCGCCTCACTGTGCGCGCAGATGCGCTCACACCTGCCTGCTGCCATTCCTGAGCAAGCTCTGCACTGATGGCACTCCGATCCCCCAGCTGAATCCTCTTTAGGAGACGATCCTGGCGCTTGCTGGACTTTCTTGGATGCCCTGAAGCCTTCTTAACAAGAATTGAAACTCTTTCCTTGAAGTTCTTGATGATCCTATAAATTGTTGATTTAGGTGCAATCTTAGTAGCCACAATACCCTTGCCTGTGAAGCAATGCGACACAATGATGGCTGCACATGTTTCTTTGCAGGTCACCAAGGTTAACAGTGAAAGAACAATGATTTCATGCATCACCCTCCTTTTAACATGTCAAGTCTGCCATTCTAACCCAATCAGCCTGACATAATGATCTCCAGCCTTGTGCTCGTCAGCATTGTCACCTGAGTTAACAAGACGATTACTGAAATGATCTCAGCAGGTCCTTTAATGACAGCAATGAAATGCAGTGGAAAGTTTTTTTTTTCGGGACTAAGTTAATTTTCATGGCAAAGAAGGACTATGCAATTCATCTCATCACTCTTCATAACATTCTGGAGTATATGCAAATTGCTATTATAAAAACTTAAGCAGCAAGTTTTCCAATTTCCAATATTTATGTAATTCTCAAAACTTTTGGCCACGACTGTATATACTGTATATGCGCAGAGGTGGAAACTAACGAATTACATTTACTCTCGTTACTGTAATTAAGTAGTTTGTGTACTTCTACTTTTTAAAGTAGTTTATAAAATCTTTAATTTCACTTTTACTTAAGTATGTTTTGTTTAAAGTATTGTACTTCACTACATTTTAATTCATATTCGCTACTGAGCAAAAAAATGAAAAACAATTTAAAAAATATGATGCTTTGTATAAATGCTTCATTGCGCTCGCGAGTGTGTATCGTGTCCTGGTCCTGCACCGCTCCAGACTCCACTCCAGGTTTTCCGACTGTGCCTACATCAGCATCTACCTGATCTTCCACACATATTTACAGTAAGTGACCATTTAGACCAGGGGTGTCCAAATCCAGTCGTGGAGGGCCAGTGACCAGCACAGTTTGTAATTCACCAACACCTAAACACACCCACTGATCCTAGTAATTAAGAGATTAGTTAAATCAGCTGTGTTTGAGAAGAAGAAGCACCAAACTGTGTTGGACACTGGCCCTCCAGGACTGGATTTGGACACCCCTGATTTAGACTTTCAAGCACAAGAAAGGCAACAGCTTTGTTGTGCAAAGGTGTTCCTTTAATTAAAAACAACTAGTTTGAGATTTATATCCGCTTACCTTTTTGACGTCATCACTCTCAGGGCGGAAGCGACCGTGTGGAAGGTCAGGTAGATGCTACTGATGAGTCCCTACATCAGCACCTACCTGACCTTCCACACGGTCGCTTCTGCCCTGAGAGTGACGTCATCAACCAGCGTGACAATATATATACACCAGAGAGAGACGCGGGAAAGAGGAGGCATGTATGCTTTGTGTATGATGTATGTTTGACTTTTTGCCTCCCATTGACTTTGAGGCTTTGACTCTTACAGATACCCTTTTGTATATCATTTTCCCCTTGGTCCACCCTGAAGCTGATCCTGCCCATTTCCATACAGTTTAAAATAGAACCTGAACTATACTTTTGCTGTACGGCCCGACACTAGACTAGGGCATAACACCATATTTACAGTAAGTGACCATTTAGACTTTCAAGCACAAGAAAGGAAACAGCTTTATTGTGCAAAGGTGTTCCTTTAATTAAAAACAACTTGTTTGAGATTTATATCCGCTTACCTTTTTGAACTACACTAGAATCCCCCACCCCACCACTAGTAAGAGCAGAGTGTGAAGGTTTAATTAGCAGAGTAATAGCACAGTTTTGCTTAAAATATTGCAGTGCACACAACATTTATAGGTGACATATCAGAGTTCAAAAGAGGATAAATTGTTGGTGCGCGTCTCGCTGGCGCATCTGTGACCAAGACAGCAAGTCTTTGTGATGTATCAAGAGCCACGGTATCCAGGATAATGTCAGCATACCACCAAGAAGGACGAACCACATCCCACAGGAGTAACTATGGATGCAAGAGGAAGTTGTCTGAAAGTGATGTCTGGGTGCTGACCAGGATTATATCCAAAAACATAAAACCACAGCTGCCCAACTCACTGCAGAATCAAATGTGCACCTCAACTCTCCTGTTTCCACCAAAACTATTCAAAACTGCTATTGCCAAACCTTTGGTCACTCGTGCCAATGACAAATGTCGGTTTCAATGGTGCCAGCAGCGAAAATCTTGGGCTGTGGACAATGTGAAACATATATTGTTCTCTGATGAGTCCACCTTCACTGTCTTTCCCACATCCGGGAGAGTTACGGTGTGGAGAAGCCCCAAAGAATCGGACCACCCAGACTGTTGCATGCCCAGAGTGAAGCATGGGGGCGGATCAGTGATGGTTTGGGCTGCAATATCATGGCATTCCCTAGGCCCAAAACTTGTGCTAGATGGGCGCATCACTGCCAAGGACTACCGAACCATTCAAGAGGACCATGTGCACCCAATGGTTCAAACCTTGTATCCTGAAGGCGGTGCCGTGTATCAGGATGATAATGCACCAATACACACAGCATCGATTGGTGACAGAGTGGTTTGATGAACATGAAATTGAAGTTGAACATCTCCCATGACCTGCACAGTCACCAGATCTAAATATTATTGAGCCACTTTGGGGTGTTTTGGAGGAGCGAGTCAGGAAACGGTTTCCTCCACCAGCATCATGTAGTGACCTTGTCACTATTCTGTAAGATGCTAACTGATGCTGTATTGGCTGCAAAAGAAGGCCCTACACCATACTAAAGAATTATTGTGGTCTAAAACCAGGCATGTGTGTGAAGCTGAAGTAGGACGAGAGTAGGAATGACACCCTTCCCCTTCCTACTCTCGTCTTACAGAGTAGCCCTATTGTGCAGGACAACTTTCATACACACACACTAACAGAAACACAGTTTTACCGGGAAAATTAACAAGAAACCTGCCTATTGACCCTCGACTGCATACTTTTGAAAAGAATCGCGACAGAGTGTTTCCGTTAGAGCGTGTATGTATGTGTGTGTGTGTGTGTGTGTGTGTGTGTGTGAAAGGGATAGGAGGAGGAAAAGGGCACACTGTCTAATAACACACTATGCGCACACACACACACACACACACACACACACACACACACACTAACGGAATCAGTGCAGGCTGACAGAGAGAGAAAATTAATCTTTAACCTCTCTAAAGAGACTTGCTGTTGCCTTAAGGATGGCTTTCACACACAAACACACACATACAAACACAAAGTAAAAGATGCTTTACGCACACACGTGGTCACAGTGTTAAAATAAACAGTAAACGCTCACACAGATGTTAACTATATGAGTGACACACACGCACTGAGACCGAGCATAGAAAAGGATAACCGAATTCCGCAGCACGCGAAAGAGAAGAACTATTTGCTCAATTGCGATCATGTAACGCTCGATGTCAAAACAAGAAGCGCATGCGTGCTACATGATACTCCATGATATTTGGTACTCATAAATCAAGGCATGCTCGTTTTATCAAGTAACAGAATTTATTCAAAATAAAATTTATTAAAAATTTTCCTCGCCTTGCGAACTCTCACAAACCGGCTTATTTGCAATTAGACGTTCCACTGTACTACTACAGTATTTAACCACCTTCTCACAGAAACGTGAGAATTTTTTTTTATTTGTATAGTGCTTTTAATAATTGTCATCGTTGCAAAGCAGTTTTACACAATCAAAAGAATTATTTAAGTTTGTATGGAATGTAAATGTGTATGAATCAAAATGGTCAGATAGTCCCTGAAGAGCAAGCCGAGGGCGACAGTGGCAAGGAAAAACTCCCTGAGGAGGCAGTAGGAAGAAACCTTGAGAGGAACCGGACTCAACAGGGAACCCATCCTCATCTGGGTGAAACAGAAAGCAGGAATTGATCTGCATTCATACTGTGTGTTAGGTGGCAGGCAGTTCAGTATAATAGTTGATGTTAATTGATGTTAATATGGAGTCCAGGTAGTTATTGGAAGCTCAAGTAGACTTTCCAGTCCTGAACTATCGAGCGACTGCAGCCAAGTCAAGTGTTCAGATAAACAGTTGTCAACATCAGTCGAGGCCAGAACCGACTTCATGGTAAAGTGAAACCGTCCCCAGACACCAGACGCATGCCAAAGAGACACACGGGGCATCAATGTGACGAGATCTCCAACCAGAAGCGGGGCAACAGGATGAGTCAGACAGGGCTAGAGGGCAAAGGGAGTCTGAATCACTGGCAACGCAGGAACAACATGTGTACTTCTACAGAGAGAGGGAATTGGAGAGCGGAGGGCAGAAGAGGAAAGATAACAGTTGTGTATGGTCACAGTCACATAATGTATAAAGTGAATGTATATTTAGTGTAGAGTGCAAGCAGGGACTCCGGCAGGTCTAAGTATAACAGAATAAATAAAAGGGAGAGCCAGAAGGAAACATATACATGAGGGGGAACTGAGATGTAAAGCAACCAATCACCTCACCGTCAGGTGATTGGTTGCTTTACATCTCAGTTGAGAGTGATCAATGAGAGTGGGGAGGACAGCATCTAAACATACCAGTTCACCAGAATACTCTACGTCCATGAGTTCCTCAGATCTGCTCCTTTACCTAAGGCTAATCTATTTACAAAAATGCTTGGCTAAATAAATAGGTTTTTAGCCTAGACTTAAACACTGAGACTGTGTCTGAGTCCCGAACATTAATAGGAAGACTATTCCATAACTTTGGGGCTTTGTAAGAAAAAGATCTGCCCCCTGCTGTAGTTTTAATAATACACGGTACTGACGAGCAGCCTGCATCCTTTGATTGAAGTAGGCGTGGCGGATCGTAAGACACTAGCAGTTATACTGCAGCGCAAGACCATTTAATGCTTTATATGTCAAAAGTAGTATTTTAAAATCAATGCGAAATTTCACAGGGAGCCAATGCAGTGTAGATAAGATAGGGGTGATGTGCTCGTATCTTCTGGTTCTAGTGAGGACTCTCGCTGCTGCACTCTGTACTAACTGAAGCTTGTTTATACACCTAGTTGAACAACCAGACAGTAAGGCGTTACAATAGTTCAACCTAGAGGTGATAAAAGCATTAACTAGTTTTTCTGCATAGTTTAGTGAAAAAATATTCCTTAACTTGGCAACATTTCTGAAGTGAAAGAATTACTATCCTGGTGATATTGTCTACATGAGCTTCAAATGAAAGACTGGAATCTATAATCACACTGAGGTCTTTTACTGTTGAACTAGATAGACTATTCCATAACTTTGGGGCTTTGTAAGAAAAAGATCTGCCCCCTGCTGTAGTTTTAATAATACACGGTACTGACGAGCAGCCTGCATCCTTTGATTGAAGTAGGCGTGGCGGATCGTAAGACACTAGCAGTTATACTGCAGCGCAAGACCATTTAATGCTTTATATGTCAAAAGTAGTATTTTAAAATCAATGCGAAATTTCACAGGGAGCCAATGCAGTGTAGATAAGATAGGGGTGATGTGCTCGTATCTTCTGGTTCTAGTGAGGACTCTCGCTGCTGCACTCTGTACTAACTGAAGCTTGTTTATACACCTAGTTGAACAACCAGACAGTAAGGCGTTACAATAGTTCAACCTAGAGGTGATAAAAGCATTAACTAGTTTTTCTGCATAGTTTAGTGAAAAAATATTCCTTAACTTGGCAACATTTCTGAAGTGAAAGAATTACTATCCTGGTGATATTGTCTACATGAGCTTCAAATGAAAGACTGGAATCTATAATCACACTGAGGTCTTTTACTGTTGAACTAGATAGAACAGAAAGTCCATCTAAAGTTACAGTGTGATCTAAAATCTTGCTTTTAGCTGCATGCAGTCATATGACTATAACTTAAGTTAATTAGCATCCAGACTTGTAGGAATAACCTATGTCCTGTACAACTTTTAGATGCTTTATTATTTTCTTTTTTGCACTTTTTATATCACGATGACACACGAAGCTTATTTATAGTAGTAATACAGCTTTATTTTCTTTGATTAAAAAAACACACCAAATCGAAATGACAGTAGGCATCACGTAAATAAATGCATGTCTGTGTGAGTGTGTGCAAGCGTGTGTGTGCATGTATATGTGTTATATGTGGTTGTTGGTGTGACATTTCCTTTTTGTGTCGGAGAGCGGTGGTTAAGGCTGATCTCAGACACTTAGAACTTGTTTCTTGCAACGTTACAGTAAAGCTGCATAAAAATTTCTGTAAATCTACAAATAATTCCAGATGTTGACTAATATTAATATTAATTAACTGTTATTAATATATATTAATCAATCTTAAAATTAGAAAGTGAGATGTTTATGTAACAATGTTATAGGAAACAAAAAATAAGATTAGTCAGTGCAATGTCTACATCATTATAAAACACTTTAAAACTAATTTTTGTATTTATAAAACTGCTGGACTCCAACATACATTATACATCTAATGCATGCATGAAAGCTGCAGCTCAAATGTCTTCACACTTTGACCACAATAAGCCACCGATGCTCCTCCCGTAGTATTTTTTAACTTCCTCTGACTCTTTTTAATGACATCATCACATTTAGTTCACTTCACACAGAGTACAGAGACTCAACCTGTCAGTCACGTTCACACAGAGACAGTCATTTCATATTTTAGTGAGACTTTTATAGGTTAAAGATGTTTCAGTCTTCTTCTGAGCGAGTGGAGATGGTGGTGGATATCTACGAAAGTGCAGACGGTGTTAGAGGTCATGACCCTGACACAGGGAAGAAAGGTGCTGGTGCAGAGAGACGTCTAGCAGCACAACGCACAGGTACAAAATGTTCAAGTTTGCCTAATCGAAAGTGTTAAAAATGTTTAGTACAATGATGGTGGATATCTGTGAGAATGTAGCACAGAGACGGAAGCGAGCTCAGCCATGGATGTTAAACTTCAAATTTGTATACATTTCTGCATTTTTAAATACAGTTTATACTGCTGAGTTAAAATTACATTTTTTAAAAATTATCTTTAAAAAATATTTACTGTATTTACCGTTGCAGATGCTCTTATCCAGAGTGAATTACAGAAGTGCTTTGGAGTCTCTATTAAACACATCCTCATGCTTATTCATTAGACCAGAGACAAACCACATCAGCGTCGCCCCTAGTGGTACTGTACGGAACTGCAGCCACTTTGGACTTTGTGTCCTCATGCAAATATACACATGAGTATGAACAAAGCGTTTTCATGTTTTCAGTGTTTACAAAAATCTAAAACGTTTCTGTAAATCAGCAAAAGTTTAGCTTAAGCAATCATCATGGTGCAGAGGGAGAACAGGTGACATGATTCAGATCTGCATGTCAGTTTATTTAAATCCGACACAAAGCCCTGCAGATTACTGCATGTATTTAGTGTAAAGGGAGGAATTTCACAGTGATGTCTGGATAGAGTTACTGATGAAGGTATTTGATTTTAATGTTGTCTTAAAGTTGGTAAGACTAAACAAGAAGCCACCGATTGAATAAACTGCACTGTTAAAAAAAAAAAAGTGGCCACAATGTAAAAAAGTTTAGGAACAAGTTGCACAGCTTTTTTAAGTTTACTTAACATTTAGAGGAACTAAACGTTCCTCTAATGGCTGACCAAACAAAATATTTCACATTCCTTTTTCGTTGCCACAACATGTACCCAGTTCAAAATCTTACATTTTAAATCAAATATTTATGTCAGCTCAAGTATTATTGGTTGTGAGATCAATTAATTCTATTTGGTTGACTTAGTCCAACTTTTCATCTACTCAAAAGTAAGTTGTCTCCTATTGTAGCCCACTGATGTAGTTGGTTCAATTGATTGTTTTTCTATAAAAAGACAGTTGGCCTAACAATACCCCAACAATTAAAACCATAAACATGACTGTAATGATTTTAAAGGAACACCCTTGTTTTGACAGAACACGGGTCACTTTATTAACACATCCAGAACAGTGCACATGTGTACAGAACCTCTAGTCTGGGAACTGACTGTCGTGAAAACACACGTGATGACATTGTCTTAAAGGCATACACCTATTACAATTACTTTAAAAAACCTTCTTATAAAACTAGTCAAAGTTAAAACAGTGATCTTCATAAAACAGGAGAATACAGCTTCTATTTTGCTTAAAGGTCAATAAAATAGGATAACACCAGATGCTTATCAGTATCTTGCTGATTCTTTTATATTACAATATCATAACCATTGATATAAACATTAATATGATATTGTAATGCAAAGAGGAACAGTTTCCCCCCAATGTGTCAAACCTAAAAAAGAAAAACGTCTATGGCTGAGGTGTGTGTGTCTCTCCAAGTCCAATAAAATTGTTTAGATCAATTCATAGGTGTATGTCCATTCCTTTTGGAATTCAATGTTAAGAGCACAGACCTGACCAAAAATCAATGCTAAAGCTGTACACAGACTCTCACAGTCACCCAGACCCTCAAGGACTGCAGTCCCCTCCAACACCACAGCAACTTCATCAACTTGTTCAGGCTCCTTCCGTAGCTTCAAAAGGCCATCCGTCACCCCTCTGACATTGAATAAATTTCACATATTTAGTTTTGCTAATAAAATAAAAGATATTAATAAGACTATACACCATCAGAGTGTATAAAAATGTGTTTCTGGAATTCTAAAAAAATGGATTAAAGATACATATTGCTATATAAGTAAAAGGGTTTGATATTTTTCAGGGTTTTATTTTGTCATTCTCAAGGGTAGCTATGGTTTAGAGTGAAACTTAATTTCTTTTTTTTTCATATAATTAATTTAAGTGATATAATAGTCATAGATGAGTATTAGCAAAATGGCAGTTTTTATGTCCATTAACTTACCGAGTACTGAAGCACTGCTACTCCTTAACTGCTAAACACTTCGTGGATTTTCTCGAACTTTCATTAGCTGAGCGCTCGCGCGGCTGTGTGTGCTGGTGTGGAGCAGGACGCTGTTGCTGCGCAAAAGTCAGGGCAAAAAGTGGAGGAAAATATAGAAACAGTTATGAACATTTATCTCAGTAACTCCTATACAGTGCGGTAACATAAAACCTAACGTTAGCTAAGCTCATCTCAGTAATGTCAGGGTGCCTTAATATTACGATAAGAGGAAACACACCTCTATATAACTCACATATATAGCGCTAACTGTAATAGGTAAATAACAGTAGTTAGATAACCTGTAAGCTAACTGAAATATATATATTTTTTCTTTTTAAAAAAACTCTATAAATATTCACCAAAAGATTTAAGAGTCTACAAACGGCCATCTTCACGTCTCTAGCGTCAGTCCGGCAGGGGACGGGGTCTTATAAAATCACATGATTGCATATCAGTGAAGGTAAATTGCTGACTCAACTAGAGATGAGAATCTCGGATCCTTTAACGGATTCGACTCCTTCTGAATCACTCACTAAATGGATCCGGGTCTCCTGAGTTCTTTGAGTCACATGAGCCAGTATGGATTCTGACTGCATTTTTCTATGGTTCCTCCACTAGAGGGCGCTCATCGAATTCCGAGTATCCACCGAATCCTTGGCCTTTTCACTCCGCGCAATGAGTCTGACAGATCCGCTGAATCCCTCGGTTTAGTTAAATCAGCCAGGAAATGTACGGTATTTTGAGTCTTTTTTGTTTCTGACCATAAAATATAAATGTCTGAGAATAAAGTCGAATATTTATTTTAATGACAAATGCACATAGAAATAAGTTTAGATAACGACAAATATATTGAATGAATAAAATAATGATAAATATATCAGCGTTGTCTGATATGTTTTATTTTTATTGGGTTAAAAACAGATAGGCTATCTGGTTTATTTGGTTTTTATAAAGTTTTAGATAGTTTTTTAAAAAATATCCAGGTAGTAAAACCGGGACTTGAGCTTGAGTTTGCTTATAGTCATTGATGTAGAGAGAGAGGACATGACGTTAGTTGGGGTGAGAGAAGAGGATACAGAGCATCGGGTTAGATGGAGGCAGATGATTCACTGTGGTGACCCCTGAAAGGGCTGAATGACAAAGAAAGAAGAAGTCATTGTATACATTGAGCTAAAGCATCACACTGTTAGCATTATCATTCTGGTGACGTGTTGGAAACCATTCTGATGTGATACAAATGCCAGAGCCCTTTTTTTTTATCCCAGTTTTTCATAATACACATCTACATCACACCAACATGTGACAAATAAATATGTTTGGTGTTAATAAAATCAGATTATAAAGCACTGCGTCTAATCACACAATATTGTAAAAGTGAAACAGCTGCTGTTTACTGTATGTCATTGTGATATGGATTCTGCCTGTTTTTGCCACAGGCCTCCACTAGGGGCGCTCAACAAATCACCAGAATCCACCGAAATTAGACTCATGAACACTGAACCTCTCAGATCTGACTGTTTCACTCCGTGCTGTGAGTCCCACCGTTCAAATTAATCAGTACATTTCATACATAAGTATAATTATCTATTTGTATTTATGTATATTGTTGTTAGCAAAGACTCACGTGATTTGAGTGAATAAAGAGAAGGATTCGTGATTCATGAGTAATATAAAGGATCGGGTTATTTAACCTGGATGAATCCGGATTCGCTCATCTCTAGACTCAACATGATTTTATTCAGTCTGTCTCCAAAGTTTACAAAAACACAATGTTACCTGTCGCCTTAACAAATACCACTGGACACAGGACATGAAAAGTTGGACTAACAATACAATATTAATTCATTCAACATTTATCTAGTTAGAGTTTTTACAGTGTGTAAATGTTTGGTCTGTATTTGAAGAAACTAAAAGAACATATTTGTGTCTCTGTACCTCTAGGAGGAGACACTGCATGGAGCAGGTGTTACAGACTGACTGCAGTGTGTGTGGTGCTGCTGTGTGTTCTCATGCTGACTGCCGTCACAGTGATGTGGATCAAATGCAACAACCAGCTACAGAAACAGTGCAATAACGCCCTCACTAGAGAGAGAGACCAGTTACAGACCAGTTACACCACCGTGACTGCAGAAAACAACCAGCTACAGACCCAAGACAATAATAGCCTGATTAAAGAGAGAGACCAGTTACTGACCAATTACCCCACCCTGACTAGAGAGAGAGACCAGTTACTGACCAATTACACCACCCTGACTAGAGAGAGAGACCAGTTACTGACCAATTACACCACCCTGACTAGAGAGAGAGACCAGTTACTGACCAATTACCCCACCCTGACTAGAGAGAGAGACCAGTTACTGACCAATTACACCACCCTGACTAGAGAGAGAGAGACCAGTTACTGACCAATTACACCACCCTAACTAGAGAGAGAGACCAGTTACTGACCAATTACACCACCCTGACTAGAGAGAGAGACCAGTTACTGACCAATTACACCACCCTGACTAGAGAGAGAGACCAGTTACAGACCAGTTACACCACCGTGACTGCAGAAAACAACCAGCTACAGACCCAAGACAATAATAGCCCGATTAAAGAGAGAGACCAGTTACTGACCAATTACACCACCCTGACTAGAGAGAGAGACCAGTTACAGACCAATTACACCACCCTGACTAGAGAGAGAGAGAGCAGTTACTGAGGGAGAGACATGGACACCTGAGGACATTTTGTGGTTTGTGTGAGTAAATGAATTTCGTGTAAAATTTTCTGCTCAACAATAAACTATTCTCAAGTTATAGAGAAGTACAAGCTGTAGTGCTGCAGAAATGCCATGTGCTCTTCATATTTAAACTGAGAAACAAAAAGAGAAAATAAATGCTGTGCTCAGAACACAAAATGTTTAAACTAGTTATTTAACTAATGCTTTACTGAGGGACTTCTCTGTATTTACATTATTTTTGTGATCGTCAAATGTTTCTTTCTCTTCATGAATCACCTTTTTAACCCACAAATTATGTTTAATAGCATCATTTCTTCTAGTTTGTGTTTGTTTCATTATGTGCAGTGTGAGAACAGGTGCATCTGAATAATCCAGCCATCATCATTTTAGCTCTAAAAATTGTATTCATTTATTTCTTTAGATAAATGGACAAGTTTCAATTCCAGTGTTTACTTCATATCTAATAAGAAAAAGAACTGGGCTGAGAGCAGACAGGACTGCAGGGACAAAGGAGCAGACCTGCTGATCATAAACAGCAAAGAGGAACAGGTGTGTGTGTGTGTGTGTGTGTGTGTGTGTGTGTGTGTGTGTGTGTGTGTGTGTGTGTGTGTGTGTGGGAGAGAGAGAGAGAGAGATTTTACACACACTTCATTGTGACAATTTAGGCGACTAATTTACATTTTCACTTTATATACATACACAGTACAGTGTATGTATATAAAAACAAACCAAAAGTTTGGACACACCTTCTCATTCAAAGAGGTTGAATTTGTATTATGGCAAGAAAAAAGCAGCTAAGTAAAGAAAAACGAGCGGCCATCATTACTTTAAGAAATGAAGGTCAGTCAGTCCGAAAAATTGGGGAAACTTTGAAAGTGTCCCCAAGTGCAGTCACAAAAACCATCAAGCGCTACAAAGAAACTGGCTCACATGCGGACCGCCCCAGGAAAGGAAGACCGAGAGTCACCTCTGCTGCGGAGGATAAGTTCATCCGAGTCACCAGCCTCAGAAATCGCAGGTTAACAGCAGCTCAGATCAGAGAGCAGGTCAATGCCACACAGAGTTCTAGCAGCAGACACATCTCTAGAACAACTGTTAAGAGGAGACTGTGTGAATCAGGCCTTCATGCTAGAATATCTGCTAGGAAACCACTGCTAAGGACAGGCAACAAGCAGAGGAGACGCGTTTGGGCTAAAGAACACAATACAGAACACAATAAAGAAAACTCGCTGAATGAGAAGGTGTGTCCAAACTTTTGGTCTGTACTGTACATGCACACATACAATGTATTAACATATTTACAATTATTTGTTGTATAACAACCGCCAACTAACAACACTAACCTCTTTTAAAGTCTTAGTTTGAAGTTCATTAGCTGTTACATTTCATAGTCTGGGTTTATTTTCTGAGTCATGAGTGTGTAGTTGTGTTGATTATATCACTCTGTCCCAAGCTGCTGTCAGTGTCCATGTCCTGTGTGTTTTCTTTGCTTGGAGCAGGTTTCAGTTTCTTGAGATTTTTGAACATTAGACTGTTTCCTGGAAATAGTTTATTGACCACATGTCTCTTTTCTCCTTTGGTTAGCTGTAAAATCGCTTCATTTGTTCCTCGATTTCTCTTTGCGGTTCTCCCTGTGTGTGTGTGCCGTGCTACATTCTGCTTCTTCACTCTCCTGTGTTGTGGTGTTCAGAGTTTGGCTGCAGGTTTTGTGTTTTCTGATGGGTTCTGTGGTGGACGTCTCGTCTCTTCTACTCCTGGCTTTTACTGTAGTGTGTCTTTAGTTGTTGGTGGTGGTGTGCAGATTTCCTCTCCGGTGCAGACGTAATGGGCGGGGTCAGCATTAGGGGTGTGGTCAGCATTAGGGGCGGGGTCAGCACTGACTACTGTACAGGGGTCGGGATCTACACTCGCGCTGTGTACAGTAATGGCGGGTTCATGTCAGTGCCGGTGCGGTGTGTGTCTCTGTGATGTCGGTGTGTGCAGTGTGCAGGACTCAGGACTGATCTTCATGTGCACTCACAAGGTTCATCTTTCTCAAAAATACCACCACAGCTTTATGCATCCGGGAGGCAAAGTAGATGTTCTCACATGGACCTGCTCTTCCTTTCCACCTCAGAGGCCCTGCTGCCCTGCTCACTCTCTCTCTGATTCTAAACTTTTTTTTGTAGCAATATACATACTTTACAATAAATAAAGTGGGGAAAAAACAGAAAGGTTTCCACACACACAGCTTTCCTCATGCTCTCCTCACACACAGTGCATGTGCAGAGAGAGTTTTGAGTTTTCTATATCCTTTATTGTGAGACTATTCACAACTTTTTCATTTTTGTCCATGTTATACCCACACATACTGTATATACACATATGCACACACATACACTAATGCATTAACATATATACTTTTTTTTTACACTTTCACACACACAAACATATAAACTCATACACACACTAATGTATTAACATATGTACAATTTTTTCCCCTCCACAAGGCTACACCCCCCCCACCCCACACACACACATACACACACACACACACACACACACACACACACACACACACACACACACACACACACACTATTACTAACATTAACAAAATTCTTTTTTCACTTTTTAGATCCATTTGTTTACAGCCCTGTTTATAGTTTGTTCAGTTACTGTCTTTCTCCTGAGTGACAGTGAACTTTTTTTTAATGTTTTTTTTCCTCGTCACTTTGGCCCTTTGTAGAAACACTTTTACTATGCGTCTTTTTTACATCTGGTATCTGTAGATGGTTTAGATGTTCTAAAAAGCGGTTCACTTGTTCTTCAAGGTCTGTGTGTGTGTGTGTGTGTGTGTGTGTGTGTGTGTCTGTGTGTGTGTGTGTGCTGTGCTGCACCCTGCTCCCTCACTGTCCTGTGCTGCTGCAGAGTTTGACTGCATGTTTTTGACTGCGGGATGGGTTCTGTAGTTGGTGTCTCTTCTCTTTTTTTTCCTGGGTTTAGTTGTGTTGGTGTTTCTTTCTGTGTCTGTGTTTTTTTGGTTGTCGGAGAGTCTTTTGGTGTCGGTGTGTCAGCATTGGGGGCGGGTTCACTGTCAGCAGTAGATACTGTAAGCGCACTGTTTACAGTAGTGTCAGTGTTATTATCCGCTCCGGGTGCAGTGTGTGTCTCTGTAGTGATGGTGTGTTCAGGGTTGACCTGTTCGAGTCGTGACTGCGGTGTGTCTCTGCGTCCCGCTCTGGGCTCGGCCTCCTCTGGTGTTTTCTGGCTGGCTGTCCTCGCGAAGCTGCCGCTGTCTCCGTGTGTCCCACGTCCTCACACTCGAAACAACCTCAGCGGCTTCGTGGTGGCAAAGACATTGTACCCGCTGTCCCCCTCTTTACACTTAAAATTAAATGTTTGTTCTTGGTTGTTTAAAAACATTAAAACTTGCCTGCAGAAGGACAGAATGTGTCTCATGTTGGAGCTTTTGCACACAAGCGGGATAGCTCTCATGGGGCAGACGAACTTCCAGAAATGGACCAGCTCCTTCATTATCTCCTTGTCCTTTATGAACGGAGGAACGTTGGATATCACCACTCACGCCGCGCGGGCAGACAGAGAGGTGACTTTAGCTGCAGCTCCTCTCACACATATTCCACTCCTCGTCAGTGCACTCGCGAGGTCAGACTTAGTTACAAACACCACCACAGCTTTATTCATCCGGGAGGCAGAGTAGATCTTCTCACACCCCACCTGCTCCCTCACCGCTAACAACACGTCTTCTATCAGTACACCGTCCTCCTGCACACATCTAACGCCATGCCGGAGAGACTATGGAATAAAATCACTGTCAAAAATAATCATGCGTAAAAAATAAAAAGATGCATGTGTAATTCTGTGTTTTGTCCCAGTTGGATTCCAAAATCTGCGCCGAATCCATTCCTCTTCTCTGGGATATTAATGCCTGTGCATGTGGCCTTGATGACGTATTTTTGACGGTGGTGTAACACACTACGTTCATGGACGTAATTTCGCAATTCTTTCGTGTAAACAGAGGAGTTGGAAAAACGACTTTTGTGTCTGTAAACCGTCAGAGTCGTATATTTCATTTTTATTCCATAAGAGACAGCGTCTCCACACCGGCCTCAGAGGCCATGATGCCCCGCTCGCTCTCTCTCACTTTAAACTCTTTATCTTTTTAAGTAATAACATTCACTGGTTACAGAAAAATAAACAGTCTTCCGAGAACTTGACAGGACGCCAAGCAGTCTTCTGCATGCTCCCTCACACACAGCGCAGAGAGAGAGAGAGAGAGATGAATACATTTCCATTGTGTTGTCATTTCCAGGAGTTCATCGGTAAACAGCTGAACGGCTCTGAGTTTTGGATTGGTCTGAGTGACAGAGATACAGAGGGAGAGTGGAAATGGGTGGACGATACACCACTGACCACAAAGTAAGAAACTCAGATTATTTCTTTGTCTATTTTATTTTTTAAGGTGCTTTAAAGTTAATAACACATTGAAACTGTTCTCCTGCTGGAAAACTACAAAGATTATTCATATTATATTTATATTCATGTTGTGTCCCAATGTACATCTCAGTAAACAGAGGCTGAGAGGATTCAGTTAAATGTGTGGAATTGAAGGAAACTGAACTCTGATCTGATTCTGATTCTCTGGGTTTCAGGTTCTGGAGTACAGGGGAACCAAGTAATACAAACAAGACCAATTCAAGTGAAGATGAGGACTGTGCTGATATTTATAAACAGATGGATTCAGAGGGATACGTCTGGAATGACAAGAAATGCTGTGAGACACAACGCTGGATCTGTGAGACACGTCTTTCTCAGTGACATTCGTCATGTTATAATAAAGTGTTTAGAGACACATTTAGAACACAAACAGTATAAAAGACAGTATTTTGAGTTTAATTGAACATCAGTGTGTGTTGTTTTGTCAGAGTGAACTCAGTAATCAGTCAGTGATACAAAGTGCACAGAGACTCTTCATGTCTGCTCCAACAGTAACGCTTTTAATCCTTTTAATTAAAACAACATAATTAAAACAATTCACTTTCATATATAAAATAAAATAAAATTACATTCTTATAAAATATTTCTGGCACTGCAGTTATTTTTCTATAAAGAAGGTAACAGTGTTTTCCAAGTGTTTTTAATAAATCCATCAGTCATTTATTTATTTTTCAGAAAGGTGACACATTTTATTTGTTTATAGTTTAATTTAATGTTATCATTTACGTTATAGCATGTATGTGTAAAAAAAAGAAAGACACACACACACACACACACTGAATTAGAAATCACAAGACAACTTCTTGTGTACTGATCACTTTCTAATAAGGGGAGGTTTTTCTGTTATGTAGTAAATATTAATATTAAATGTCCTGCTCACTTTGCATGTCTCTCTATCTCTCTCTCTCTGTGTGTGTGTGTGTGTGTGTGTGTGTTCTGTGTGGCTGATGGTGTGAACTTCTTTATTTTCTCTTTTGTGTGACAGAGCGATGGTTAACGCTGATCTCAGACCAGTAGAACTTGTGTCTTGTATTCTTGCAGTAAAACTGGATAAAACCCTCTGAAAAAAATTAAATTTACAAATAATTCCAGGTCTACTGCAGGAATGTGTCGACTAACTCATATGACAGAAACAAACCTGTTATGAATATCTACATCAGTCTTAAACGCAGTAGGTGAAAAGTCTAATAGCTTTGTGTAATGATGTTATGAGAAACAAGAATATGATGAATCAGTACAAAGTCTACATCATTATAACAGAAAATATAAATTTTGTATTTATATACAGGGTGGGCCATTTATATGGATACACCTTAATAAAATGGGAATGGTTGGTGATATTAATGTCCTGTTTGTGGCACATTAGTATATGTGAGGGGGCAAATTTTTCAAGATGGGTGGTGACCATGGTGGCCATTTGGAAGTCGGCCATCTTGGATCCAACTTTTGTTTTTTCAATAGGAAGAGGGTCATGTGACACATCAAACTTATTGGGAATTTCACAAGAAAAATAATTGTGTGCTTGGTTTTAATGTAATCTTATTCTTTCATTAGTTATTTACAAGTTTCTCTTTGTTCACAGCTATTGACATGTCGAAGAGGTTAACACGTGATGAGCGGATCGAAATTGTGTTATCTGGTGAACGCAGTAACCGGGTCATTGCAGCAGATTTCAATGCAAGACACCCTACGAGACCACCCATCTCCCATGCTACAGTTAGCAAACTGCTTGCTAAGTTTCGTGAAACTGGTTCAGTGTTGCATTTGCCAAAATGTGGACGCATGAAAACTGTCACTAATGAACAAACGTCAGTAGCTGTCTTAGCTACATTTCAGCAAGAGCCCACAGCGTAGCACTCGCCGCATGCCATAGTCGAACATCCCTTCAGCGGATATTAGCTACTCACAAATGGCACCCTTACAAACTCCAGCTACTGCAGCATCTCAACGAGGATGACCCAGATCGGCGCACACAATTTGCAGAATGGGCAAAACAAAAATTGGATCAGGACCCTCAGTTCACGCAGAAAATTTTGTTCAGTGATGAGGCAAACATTTATGTGAATGGTGACGTTAACAAACAAAACCACCGCTATTGGTCTGACACTAACCCACATTGGATAGATCCCTCCAAGACTGTTGGAACAAAAAAAGTGATGGTATGGTGTGGTATATGGGGTACAAAGATAGTGGGGCCATTCTTCATCAATGGAAACCTCAAGGCCACTGGATATTTGAAATTGCTACATGATGATGTGTTTCCCTCTTTATGCACTGAAGCTGGCACGTTCCCTGAGTTTTTCCAGCAAGATGGTGCACCACAACATTATAGGTGTCAGGTCCGAGCATTCCTAGATGAACAGTTTCCTGAAAAGTGGATTGGTCGTCGTGGGCCAGTTAAATAGCCCCCAAGGTCTCGATCTGACCCCCTTAGACTTTTATCTTTGGGGTCATCTGAAAGCAATTGTCTATGGTGTTGTCAGGCAGCGCAATGAAGAGAAAAAGAGGAGCAGGACCCAAGTGCAGATTTACAGCACCAAAGGGGCGTGGCTTTAGACGCGCTTTTGGACGAGGGGGGCGTGGCGCGCTGGCCGTTGAACACTTCCGTGTTCGGAGGGGGAATCCTGGTGACGTAGTACAAAGCCGGTGCAATGGGTCGGAAGCCGGTTAAATCAGTCAGCGATGCGTGTGCCAAAAAAGGGGGCGAGCAGAGAAGTTGTCGTGAGCCAGAGCGAGAGTTCAAAGCCAGTGAGTCAGGCAGCGATGCGAGTAATCCAAAAGGGGAGAGAGCAGAGACGTAAACGTGAAACGAAGCGAGAGGTCAAAACCAGCGGGAAAACAAACAGCGAACAAGATCCAAAAACGAGAGGCTAGAAGCAAATACCGAGAACAAGCGAGGTCGAGAACGGAAACAACTATCACGGAAAACAAACGCGAGAAAACTGGGCTATGAAGGCACGCAATAATCTGGCAGCGAGACAGCGTTCTACGCTTCCTTAAATGCCGGGAGAAATTAGTTGTGAATGGGATGCCGGTGTGTAAAGGGGCGGGGTGAGTGTGAGAGAGCATGACAGCCAGTCGGAAAACATAAGCACGTGAGCGCAAAGGCATGATAGCGTGGGAAAATGGAGACATGAATGACAGCAGTACGTGGCAGGAACGTGACAGTACCCCTCCCCTCATGAGCGCCTCTGGGCGTTTGGGCGAGGTGCCTCAGGAAAATGTTTATAAAAGTCTGAAATTAATTTGGGGTCTAGAATGAATCTGGCAGGAACCCAGCTTCTCTCCTCAGGACCGTACCCTTCCCAGTCCACCAGATACTGGACGCCCCTCCCTCTGTGGCGGGACCTGAGAAGCCGGCGGACTGTGAATGCTTTGCCACCATCGATGAAACGGGGAGGAGGAGGCGGGCGGGTGGGTGGACATAAGGGGTTGGTAACCAGGCGCTTGATTTGGGAGACATGAAAGGTGGGATTTATCCGGTGCATAGTTGAAGGCAGGCGTAACCTGACAGAGCAAGGGTTGATAATCTTAGAGACAGTGAATGGGCCAATGAACTTAGGGGATAGTTTGTGTGAGATGGTCTTGATGGGAATGTCTCGCGTGGCGAGCATTACTCTATCGCCGACCTTGTATCTTGGGGCAGCTGAGCGTCGTCGATCTGCTTGTAGCTTGAAGGCTTGTACTGACTTTAGGAGTTGGGACCGAGCTTTCTGCCAGGTTCTCTTGCAGCTGCGCACTGAAGGGACCGCTACCTCTTCTTCCTGAGAAGGAAACAAGGGTGGTTGATACCCCAAACAGCACTGAAAGGGAGACATTCTGGTAGATGAGGTGGGAAGGGAGTTGTGGGCATATTCTACCCATGGGAGCATCCTGCTCCATGAAGTTGGGTTTTGTGACGTCATGCATCTCAGAGAGGTCTCCAGCTTCTGGTTGGTTCTCTCTGTCTGTCCATTGGATTGTGGATGGTAACCTAACGACAGGCTAGGAGTAGCGCCAATGAGTCTGCAGAAGGCCTTCCAGAAGTGTGCAGAAAACTGGGGTCCCCTATCGGAGACAATGTCAACAGGAAGTCCGTGTAGCCGAAAAACGTGGAGGATGAGTAGCTCAGCTGTCTCCTTGGCCGAAGGGAGTTTAGTCAGGGGGACGAAATGGGCAGCTCTGGAGAAGCGATCAACGATGGTCATAATGCAATTGTTCCCCTCCGAAGTTGGGAGTCCAGTGACAAAATCGAGAGCAATGTGAGACCAAGGACGGTGAGGGATGGGAAGTGGTTTAAGGAGACCTGCTGGAGGCTTGTTGGATGTTTTGTTCCTTACACATGTATCACAAGCTGCCACGAATCCTAAAACATCCTCCTTCATAGTTGCCCACCAGAAGCGTTGCTGGATCAGATACAGGGTGCGGGCCCCTCCTGGGTGACAGGCCATTTTGGAGCAGTGTCCCCATTCAAGTACATGTGGGCGAATAGACTCTGGAACAAATAGGCGGTTGGTAGGAACGTTGCTTGGACCTGGTTCTTGCTCTAGGGCCTGTCTGACCAGGACTTCAATGTCCTGTTGGGTGGCAGCCACAAGGCATTGTGGTGGGAGGATGCTTTCAAAGGGGGCACAATTCTGGGGCAAAGAGAACTGTCGAGAGAGAGCATCTGGTTTGGTGTTCTTAGAACCTGGGCGGTAGGATGTAATAAAATTGAACCTTGAAAAAAATAAGGACCAGCGGGCTTGACGGGCATTTAACCTTTTGGCAGATTTTAAGTATTCGAGGTTTCTATGGTCAATCCAAACTAGAAAAGGATGCTGAGCCCCCTCCAACCAATGTCTCCACTCTTCAAGGGCTAGCTTGATAGCTAGTAGTTCTCGGTCACCAATGTCATAGTTCCTTTCTGCAGGAGTGAGTCGGCGAGAGAAAAAGGAACAAGGATGCAGCTTGTTGTCTTTGGGGCTTCTCTGAGAAACAATAGCTCCAGCCCCAGTCTCAGAAGCATCTACTTCAACAGTGAATTGGAGAGAGGGGTCTGGGATGGAAAGGATAGGTGCCGAAGTGAATCTTCGCTTGAGGCTAGTAAAAGACTCTTCTGCCCTTGCGTTCCACTTAAAGGGAACTTTTGAGGAGGTGAGAGCTGTAAGGGGAGCAGCCACGGTGCTATAGTTCCTTATGAATCTGCGATAGAAATTAGCAAACCCTAGGAAGCGTTGCAGTTCTCGTCTAGAAGTGGGCGTGGGCCAGTCAGTAACCGCCTTGACCTTGGAGGGCTCCATCTCGATCATGGAGGGAGAAATTACAAACCCCAGAAAAGAAGTGGATTTCTGGTGAAACTCACACTTCTCTGCCTTGACAAAAAGTTTGTTTTCCAGCAGCCTCTGTAATACCTGGCGAACATGGGTAACGTGTTCCTCAAGGGAGTGAGAAAAGATTAAAATGTCATCAAGGTAGACAAATACACATACATTCAGGAAGTCCCTTAGAACATCATTAATCAGGGCTTGGAAAACAGCAGGGGCATTAGTCAGTCCAAAAGGTACCACTAGATATTCGTAGTGACCGGTAGGAGTGTTAAATGCTGTTTTCCACTCGTCCCCTTCCCTGATTCTGACGAGGTGATAGGCATTTCGGAGGTCCAGTTTAGTGAAGATGTGTGCTCCCTGCAATAGCTCGAAAGCCGTGGTCATGAGCGGAAGGGGATAACGATTCTTAATCGTAATTTCATTAAGTCCTCGATAATCAATGCATGGCCGTAAAGACTTGTCTTTCTTCTCTACGAAGAAGAATCCTGCACCTGCCGGTGAAGACGAAGGTCGGATGATTCCAGCCGCCAGTGATTCAGCAATGTAGTGGTTCATAGCCTCCCTCTCAGGGGAGGAGAGGGAGTAGAGACGCCCCCTTGGGGGGGCTGTGCCTGGGAGAAGATCGATGGCACAATCATAGGGTCGATGTGGTGGCAGGGAGATGGCACGAGATTTGCTGAAGACCTCTCGGAGATCTGCATACTCCGGGGGTACATTGGTGAGATCGGGGAGCTCCCCTTTATTGGTAGCAGGAGGAGGCTGAATAGATGCAGAGAGAAGGCATGAGGACAGACAAGCTGGGTTCCAGCCTAGGATCGTGTTCCGGACCCAGTCTATATGAGGGTTATGTTTTACTAACCAGGGGCGTCCAAGGACGATTGGGCTATGGGACTTAGGCATGATGAGAAATGAGATAGTCTCCGTGTGGTTGCCGGAAATTCTTAAACTGATGGGGAGAGTGCGATGAGTGATGCGGTTAAGGCTGCTACCATCCAGAGCTTGAACAGGAAGAGGGCGCTCAAGAGGGGTGGATGAAATCTTGAGGGTGTCTGCAGTACGGGGGCAGATCAGGTTCTGGTCGGCTCCAGAGTCAATGAGGGCCCATACGGTGTGAGTCCTATTGTTTACAGTCACGGTGACAGGAAAGCAGGAGCGAGGGGTTGAGTTAATGTCCTGTTTCTGGCCCCCTAGGACCCTCAGTTTCACTAGGGGGCCTTGCCTTTTAACGGACAGGTCTCTCGAAAGTGACCAGCTTGCCCGCAATAGAAGCATGCTCTCTCCGTGCGTCGACGCAGACGCTCTTCTGGAGAGATGTGGGTGCGATCTACTTGCATGGGTTCAGGAGCAGGTTCAGGAAGGGAGGATAAGCTGCATTCTCTGGACGTCCGGCCCTCCCCCGTTGTCTAAGGCGAAGGCGGCTGTCGACGCGACCGGCTAAGTCCGTTAATTCTTGGAAGCTGGAGGGTAACTCTAGGGAAGCCAATTCATCCTTCACAGATTCCGCCAGACCATTAACGAAGGCGTCACACAAAGCACATTCATCCCAGCCACTGGAGGCTGCCAGAGTACGAAACTCAATAGCATAGTCATAAGCGGAACGAGACCCTTGTCGAAGATTTAGGATTTGGACAGCTGCTTGTCGTCCGGTGTAGGAACGGTCGAACACCCTTCTCATTTCAGTGGTGAACGAGTTATAGTCCCCGCAACATGGAGCTTGGGCGTCCCACAGGGCAGTGCCCCATTCCCGGGCCCTTCCTGAGAGCAGGGTGATGATGTAAGCCACTTTGGAGCGCTCCGTGGGGAAGGACGAAGTTTGCAGTTCTAAAACCAGGGAACATTGGGACAAGAAGGAACGGCAGGTCCCAGGATCGCCATCATAGGAAGGTGGAGCGGGTAAGCGGGGTTCATGAGCTGGTACAGAGAGAGGAGCTACTGCTGGAACATGGACGGGCACCGGGGGCTGTGCCGGGGAAGCTGCCTGGAGGTGCTGAATTTGTGATGAAAGGCCAGCGAGGGAATCCGTAATGGTTCTCAGAGTTTGATTTATGTTTTGGAGATCCTGCTGGTGAGAGCCCAACATAGCACCCTGGCTTTCCAAGGCTGTTCTTAGTCTGTTTAAGTCTGCTGGGTTCATAGTTGCCAGATTATTCTGTCAGGCAGCGCAATGAAGAGAAAAAGAGGAGCAGGACCCAAGTGCAGATTTACAGCACCAAAGGGGCGTGGCTTTAGACGCGCTTTTGGACGAGGGGGGCGTGGCGCGCTGGCCGTTGAACACTTCCGTGTTCGGAGGAGGAATCCTGGTGACGTAGTACAAAGCCGGTGCAATGGGTCGGAAGCCGGTTAAATCAGTCAGTGATGCGTGTGCCAAAAAAGGGGGCGAGCAGAGAAGTTGTCGTGAGCCAGAGCGAGAGTTCAAAGCCAGTGAGTCAGTCAGCGATGCGAGTAATCCAAAAGGGGAGAGAGAGCAGAGACGTAAACGTGAAACGAAGCGAGAGGTCAAAACCAGCGGGAAAACAAACAGCGAACAAGATCCAAAAACGAGAGGCTAGAAGCAAATACCGAGAACAAGCGAGGTCGAGAACGGAAACAACTATCACGGAAAAGAAACGCGAGAAAACTGGGCTATGAAGGCAAGCAATAATCTGGCAGCGAGACAGCGTTCTACGCTTCCTTAAATGCCGGGAGAAATTAGTTGTGAATGGGATGCCGGTGTGTAAAGGGGCGGGGTGAGTGGGAGAGAGCATGACAGCCAGTCGGAAAACATAAGCACGTGAGCGCAAAGGCATGACAGCGTGGGAAAATGGAGACATGAATGACAGCAGTACGTGGCAGGAACGTGACA